>JAVIWC010009234.1:0-12486 GCA_031894815.1 Creontiades dilutus
CGAATCTGAAGTCTGTTTTTCGATAAAACGCTTCCTTCATGGTTATTTTCGCGTTTTTTCATCAAAATTGCTCAAAAATTAACTCTGTTTAATCGCTTTCAAACCTACTCTCTAAGGGGTTTTTCGGGGTGCTGAACACGAATCTGAAGTCCGTTTTTCGATAAAACGCTTCCTTCATGGTTATTTTCGCGTTTTTTCATCAAAATTGCTCAAAAATTAACTCTGTTTAATCGCTTTCAAACCTACTCTCTAAGGGGTTTTTCGGGGTGCTGAACACGAATCTGAAGTCCGTTTTTCGATAAAACGCTTCCTTCATGGTTATTTTCGCGTTTTTTCATCAAAATTGCTCAAAAATTAACTCTGTTTAATCGCTTTCAAACCTACTCTCTAAGGGGTTTTTCGGGGTGCTGAACACGAATCTGAAGTCCGTTTTTCGATAAAACGCTTCCTTCATGGTTATTTTCGCGTTTTTTCATCAAAATTGCTCAAAAATTAACTCTGTTTAATCGCTTTCAAACCTACTCTCTAAGGGGTTTTTCGGGGTGCTGAACACGAATCTGAAGTCCGTTTTTCGATAAAACGCTTCCTTCATGGTTATTTTCGCGTTTTTTCATCAAAATTGCTCAAAAATTAACTCTGTTTAATCGCTTTCAAACCTACTCTCTAAGGGGTTTTTCGGGGTGCTGAACACGAATCTGAAGTCCGTTTTTCGATAAAACGCTTCCTTCATGGTTATTTTCGCGTTTTTTCATCAAAATTGCTCAAAAATTAACTCTGTTTAATCGCTTTCAAACCTACTCTCTAAGGGGTTTTTCGGGGTGCTGAACACGAATCTGAAGTCCGTTTTTCGATAAAACGCTTCCTTCATGGTTATTTTCGCGTTTTTTCATCAAAATTGCTCAAAAATTAACTCTGTTTAATCGCTTTCAAACCTACTCTCTAAGGGGTTTTTCGGGGTGCTGAACACGAATCTGAAGTCCGTTTTTCGATAAAACGCTTCCTTCATGGTTATTTTCGCGTTTTTTCATCAAAATTGCTCAAAAATTAACTCTGTTTAATCGCTTTCAAACCTACTCTCTAAGGGGTTTTTCGGGGTGCTGAACACGAATCTGAAGTCCGTTTTTCGATAAAACGCTTCCTTCATGGTTATTTTCGCGTTTTTTCATCAAAATTGCTCAAAAATTAACTCTGTTTAATCGCTTTCAAACCTACTCTCTAAGGGGTTTTTCGGGTGCTGAACACGAATCTGAAGTCCGTTTTTCGATAAAACGCTTCCTTCATGGTTATTTTCGCGTTTTTTCATCAAAATTGCTCAAAAATTAACTCTGTTTAATCGCTTTCAAACCTACTCTCTAAGGGGTTTTTCGGGGTGCTGAACACGAATCTGAAGTCCGTTTTTCGATAAAACGCTTCCTTCATGGTTATTTTCGCGTTTTTTCATCAAAATTGCTCAAAAATTAACTCTGTTTAATCGCTTTCAAACCTACTCTCTAAGGGGTTTCATGGTTTTTTTCGCGTTATTTTCGCGTTTTTTCATCAAAATTGCTCAAAAATTAACTCTGTTTAATCGCTTTCAAACCTACTCTCTAAGGGGTTTTTCGGGGTGCTGAACACGAATCTGAAGTCCGTTTTTCGATAAAACGCTTCCTTCATGGTTATTTTCGCGTTTTTCATCAAAATTGCTCAAAAATTAACTCTGTTTAATCGCTTTCAAACCTACTCTCTAAGGGGTTTTCGGGGTGCTGAACACGAATCTGAAGTCCGTTTTTCGATAAAACGCTTCCTTCATGGTTATTTTCGCGTTTTTTCATCAAAATTGCTCAAAAATTAACTCTGTTTAATCGCTTTCAAACCTACTCTCTAAGGGGTTTTTCGGGGTGCTGAACACGAATCTGAAGTCCGTTTTTCGATAAAACGCTTCCTTCATGGTTATTTTCGCGTTTTTTCATCAAAATTGCTCAAAAATTAACTCTGTTCAATCGCTTTCAAACCTACTCTCTAAGGGGTTTTTCGGGGTGCTGAACACGAATCTGAAGTCCGTTTTTCGATAAAACGCTTCCTTCATGGTTATTTTCGCGTTTTTTCATCAAAATTGCTCAAAAATTAACTCTGTTTAATCGCTTTCAAACCTACTCTCTAAGGGGTTTTTCGGGGTGCTGAACACGAATCTGAAGTCCGTTTTTCGATAAAACGCTTCCTTCATGGTTATTTTCGCGTTTTTTCATCAAAATTGCTCAAAAATTAACTCTGTTTAATCGCTTTCAAACCTACTCTCTAAGGGGTTTTTCGGGGTGCTGAACACGAATCTGAAGTCCGTTTTTCGATAAAACGCTTCCTTCATGGTTATTTTCGCGTTTTTTCATCAAAATTGCTCAAAAATTAACTCTGTTTAATCGCTTTCAAACCTACTCTCTAAGGGGTTTTTCGGGGTGCTGAACACGAATCTGAAGTCCGTTTTTCGATAAAACGCTTCCTTCATGGTTATTTTCGCGTTTTTTCATCAAAATTGCTCAAAAATTAACTCTGTTTAATCGCTTTCAAACCTACTCTCTAAGGGGTTTTTCGGGGTGCTGAACACGAATCTGAAGTCCGTTTTTCGATAAAACGCTTCCTTCATGGTTATTTTCGCGTTTTTTCATCAAAATTGCTCAAAAATTAACTCTGTTTAATCGCTTTCAAACCTACTCTCTAAGGGGTTTTTCGGGGTGCTGAACACGAATCTGAAGTCCGTTTTTCGATAAAACGCTTCCTTCATGGTTATTTTCGCGTTTTTTCATCAAAATTGCTCAAAAATTAACTCTGTTTAATCGCTTTCAAACCTACTCTCTAAGGGGTTTTTCGGGGTGCTGAACACGAATCTGAAGTCCGTTTTTCGATAAAACGCTTCCTTCATGGTTATTTTCGCGTTTTTTCATCAAAATTGCTCAAAAATTAACTCTGTTTAATCGCTTTCAAACCTACTCTCTAAGGGGTTTTTCGGGGTGCTGAACACGAATCTGAAGTCCGTTTTTCGATAAAACGCTTCCTTCATGGTTATTTTCGCGTTTTTTCATCAAAATTGCTCAAAAATTAACTCTGTTTAATCGCTTTCAAACCTACTCTCTAAGGGGTTTTTCGGGGTGCTGAACACGAATCTGAAGTCCGTTTTTCGATAAAACGCTTCCTTCATGGTTATTTTCGCGTTTTTTCATCAAAATTGCTCAAAAATTAACTCTGTTTAATCGCTTTCAAACCTACTCTCTAAGGGGTTTTTCGGGGTGCTGAACACGAATCTGAAGTCCGTTTTTCGATAAAACGCTTCCTTCATGGTTATTTTCGCGTTTTTTCATCAAAATTGCTCAAAAATTAACTCTGTTTAATCGCTTTCAAACCTACTCTCTAAGGGGTTTTTCGGGGTGCTGAACACGAATCTGAAGTCCGTTTTTCGATAAAACGCTTCCTTCATGGTTATTTTCGCGTTTTTTCATCAAAATTGCTCAAAAATTAACTCTGTTTAATCGCTTTCAAACCTACTCTCTAAGGGGTTTTTCGGGGTGCTGAACACGAATCTGAAGTCCGTTTTTCGATAAAACGCTTCCTTCATGGTTATTTTCGCGTTTTTTCATCAAAATTGCTCAAAAATTAACTCTGTTTAATCGCTTTCAAACCTACTCTCTAAGGGGTTTTTCGGGGTGCTGAACACGAATCTGAAGTCCGTTTTTCGATAAAACGCTTCCTTCATGGTTATTTTCGCGTTTTTTCATCAAAATTGCTCAAAAATTAACTCCGTTTAATCGCTTTCAAACCTACTCTCTAAGGGGTTTTTCGGGGTGCTGAACACGAATCTGAAGTCCGTTTTTCGATAAAACGCTTCCTTCATGGTTATTTTCGCGTTTTTTCATCAAAATTGCTCAAAAATTAACTCTGTTTAATCGCTTTCAAACCTACTCTCTAAGGGGTTTTCGGGGTGCTGAACACGAATCTGAAGTCCGTTTTTCGATAAAACGCTTCCTTCATGGTTATTTTCGCGTTTTTTCATCAAAATTGCTCAAAAATTAACTCTGTTTAATCGCTTTCAAACCTACTCTCTAAGGGGTTTTTCGGGGTGCTGAACACGAATCTGAAGTCCGTTTTTCGATAAAACGCTTCCTTCATGGTTATTTTCGCGTTTTTTCATCAAAATTGCTCAAAAATTAACTCTGTTTAATCGCTTTCAAACCTACTCTCTAAGGGGTTTTCGGGGTGCTGAACACGAATCTGAAGTCCGTTTTTCGATAAAACGCTTCCTTCATGGTTATTTTCGCGTTTTTTCATCAAAATTGCTCAAAAATTAACTCTGTTTAATCGCTTTCAAACCTACTCTCTAAGGGGTTTTTCGGGGTGCTGAACACGAATCTGAAGTCCGTTTTTCGATAAAACGCTTCCTTCATGGTTATTTTCGCGTTTTTTCATCAAAATTGCTCAAAAATTAACTCTGTTTAATCGCTTTCAAACCTACTCTCTAAGGGGTTTTTCGGGGTGCTGAACACGAATCTGAAGTCCGTTTTTCGATAAAACGCTTCCTTCATGGTTATTTTCGCGTTTTTTCATCAAAATTGCTCAAAAATTAACTCTGTTTAATCGCTTTCAAACCTACTCTCTAAGGGGTTTTCGGGGTGCTGAACACGAATCTGAAGTCCGTTTTTCGATAAAACGCTTCCTTCATGGTTATTTTCGCGTTTTTTCATCAAAATTGCTCAAAAATTAACTCTGTTTAATCGCTTTCAAACCTACTCTCTAAGGGGTTTTTCGGGGTGCTGAACACGAATCTGAAGTCCGTTTTTCGATAAAACGCTTCCTTCATGGTTATTTTCGCGTTTTTTCATCAAAATTGCTCAAAAATTAACTCTGTTTAATCGCTTTCAAACCTACTCTCTAAGGGGTTTTCGGGGTGCTGAACACGAATCTGAAGTCCGTTTTTCGATAAAACGCTTCCTTCATGGTTATTTTCGCGTTTTTTCATCAAAATTGCTCAAAAATTAACTCTGTTTAATCGCTTTCAAACCTACTCTCTAAGGGGTTTTTCGGGGTGCTGAACACGAATCTGAAGTCCGTTTTTCGATAAAACGCTTCCTTCATGGTTATTTTCGCGTTTTTTCATCAAAATTGCTCAAAAATTAACTCTGTTTAATCGCTTTCAAACCTACTCTCTAAGGGGTTTTCGGGGTGCTGAACACGAATCTGAAGTCCGTTTTTCGATAAAACGCTTCCTTCATGGTTATTTTCGCGTTTTTTCATCAAAATTGCTCAAAAATTAACTCTGTTTAATCGCTTTCAAACCTACTCTCTAAGGGGTTTTTCGGGGTGCTGAACACGAATCTGAAGTCCGTTTTTCGATAAAACGCTTCCTTCATGGTTATTTTCGCGTTTTTTCATCAAAATTGCTCAAAAATTAACTCTGTTTAATCGCTTTCAAACCTACTCTCTAAGGGGTTTTTCGGGGTGCTGAACACGAATCTGAAGTCCGTTTTTCGATAAAACGCTTCCTTCATGGTTATTTTCGCGTTTTTTCATCAAAATTGCTCAAAAATTAACTCTGTTTAATCGCTTTCAAACCTACTCTCTAAGGGGTTTTTCGGGGTGCTGAACACGAATCTGAAGTCCGTTTTTCGATAAAACGCTTCCTTCATGGTTATTTTCGCGTTTTTTATCAAAATTGCTCCAAAAATTAACTCTGTTTAATCGCTTTCAAACCTACTCTCTAAGGGGTTTTTCGGGGTGCTGAACACGAATCTGAAGTCCTTTTTTCGATAAAACGCTTCCTTCATGGTTATTTTCGCGTTTTTTCATCAAAATTGCTCAAAAATTAACTCTGTTTAATCGCTTTCAAACCTACTCTCTAAGGGGTTTTTCGGGGTGCTGAACACGAATCTGAAGTCCGTTTTTCGATAAAACGCTTCCTTCATGGTTATTTTCGCGTTTTTTCATCAAAATTGCTCAAAAATTAACTCTGTTTAATCGCTTTCAAACCTACTCTCTAAGGGGTTTTTCGGGGTGCTGAACACGAATCTGAAGTCCGTTTTTCGATAAAACGCTTCCTTCATGGTTATTTTCGCGTTTTTTCATCAAAATTGCTCAAAAATTAACTCTGTTTAATCGCTTTCAAACCTACTCTCTAAGGGGTTTTTCGGGGTGCTGAACACGAATCTGAAGTCCGTTTTTCGATAAAACGCTTCCTTCATGGTTATTTTCGCGTTTTTTCATCAAAATTGCTCAAAAATTAACTCTGTTTAATCGCTTTCAAACCTACTCTCTAAGGGGTTTTTCGGGGTGCTGAACACGAATCTGAAGTCCGTTTTTCGATAAAACGCTTCCTTCATGGTTATTTTCGCGTTTTTTCATCAAAATTGCTCAAAAATTAACTCTGTTTAATCGCTTTCAAACCTACTCTCTAAGGGGTTTTTCGGGGTGCTGAACACGAATCTGAAGTCCGTTTTTCGATAAAACGCTTCCTTCATGGTTATTTTCGCGTTTTTTCATCAAAATTGCTCAAAAATTAACTCTGTTTAATCGCTTTCAAACCTACTCTCTAAGGGGTTTTTCGGGGTGCTGAACACGAATCTGAAGTCCTTTTTTCGATAAAACGCTTCCTTCATGGTTATTTTCGCGTTTTTTCATCAAAATTGCTCAAAAATTAACTCTGTTTAATCGCTTTCAAACCTACTCTCTAAGGGGTTTTTCGGGGTGCTGAACACGAATCTGAAGTCCGTTTTTCGATAAAACGCTTCCTTCATGGTTATTTTCGCGTTTTTTCATCAAAATTGCTCAAAAATTAACTCTGTTTAATCGCTTTCAAACCTACTCTCTAAGGGGTTTTTCGGGGTGCTGAACACGAATCTGAAGTCCGTTTTTCGATAAAACGCTTCCTTCATGGTTATTTTCGCGTTTTTTCATCAAAATTGCTCAAAAATTAACTCTGTTTAATCGCTTTCAAACCTACTCTCTAAGGGGTTTTTCGGGGTGCTGAACACGAATCTGAAGTCCGTTTTTCGATAAAACGCTTCCTTCATGGTTATTTTCGCGTTTTTTCATCAAAATTGCTCAAAAATTAACTCTGTTTAATCGCTTTCAAACCTACTCTCTAAGGGGTTTTTCGGGGTGCTGAACACGAATCTGAAGTCCGTTTTTCGATAAAACGCTTCCTTCATGGTTATTTTCGCGTTTTTTCATCAAAATTGCTCAAAAATTAACTCTGTTTAATCGCTTTCAAACCTACTCTCTAAGGGGTTTTTCGGGGTGCTGAACACGAATCTGAAGTCCGTTTTTCGATAAAACGCTTCCTTCATGGTTATTTTCGCGTTTTTTCATCAAAATTGCTCAAAAATTAACTCTGTTTAATCGCTTTCAAACCTACTCTCTAAGGGGTTTTTCGGGGTGCTGAACACGAATCTGAAGTCCGTTTTTCGATAAAACGCTTCCTTCATGGTTATTTTCGCGTTTTTTCATCAAAATTGCTCAAAAATTAACTCTGTTTAATCGCTTTCAAACCTACTCTCTAAGGGGTTTTTCGGGGTGCTGAACACGAATCTGAAGTCCGTTTTTCGATAAAACGCTTCCTTCATGGTTATTTTCGCGTTTTTTCATCAAAATTGCTCAAAAATTAACTCTGTTTAATCGCTTTCAAACCTACTCTCTAAGGGGTTTTTCGGGGTGCTGAACACGAATCTGAAGTCCTTTTTTCGATAAAACGCTTCCTTCATGGTTATTTTCGCGTTTTTTCATCAAAATTGCTCAAAAATTAACTCTGTTTAATCGCTTTCAAACCTACTCTCTAAGGGTTTTTCGGGGTGCTGAACACGAATCTGAAGTCCTTTTTTCGATAAAACGCTTCCTTCATGGTTATTTTCGCGTTTTTTCATCAAAATTGCTCAAAAATTAACTCTGTTTAATCGCTTTCAAACCTACTCTCTAAGGGGTTTTTCGGGGTGCTGAACACGAATCTGAAGTCCTTTTTTCGATAAAACGCTTCCTTCATGGTTATTTTCGCGTTTTTTCATCAAAATTGCTCAAAAATTAACTCTGTTTAATCGCTTTCAAACCTACTCTCTAAGGGGTTTTTCGGGGTGCTGAACACGAATCTGAAGTCCTTTTTTCGATAAAACGCTTCCTTCATGGTTATTTTCGCGTTTTTTCATCAAAATTGCTCAAAAATTAACTCTGTTTAATCGCTTTCAAACCTACTCTCTAAGGGGTTTTCGGGGTGCTGAACACGAATCTGAAGTCCTTTTTTCGATAAAACGCTTCCTTCATGGTTATTTTCGCGTTTTTTCATCAAAATTGCTCAAAAATTAACTCTGTTTAATCGCTTTCAAACCTACTCTCTAAGGGGGTTTTCGGGGTGCTGAACACGAATCTGAAGTCCTTTTTTCGATAAAACGCTTCCTTCATGGTTATTTTCGCGTTTTTTCATCAAAATTGCTCAAAAATTAACTCTGTTTAATCGCTTTCAAACCTACTCTCTAAGGGGTTTTTCGGGGTGCTGAACACGAATCTGAAGTCCTTTTTTCGATAAAACGCTTCCTTCATGGTTATTTTCGCGTTTTTTCATCAAAATTGCTCAAAAATTAACTCTGTTTAATCGCTTTCAAACCTACTCTCTAAGGGGTTTTTCGGGGTGCTGAACACGAATCTGAAGTCCTTTTTTCGATAAAACGCTTCCTTCATGGTTATTTTCGCGTTTTTTCATCAAAATTGCTCAAAAATTAACTCTGTTTAATCGCTTTCAAACCTACTCTCTAAGGGGTTTTCGGGGTGCTGAACACGAATCTGAAGTCCTTTTTTCGATAAAACGCTTCCTTCATGGTTATTTTCGCGTTTTTTCATCAAAATTGCTCAAAAATTAACTCTGTTTAATCGCTTTCAAACCTACTCTCTAAGGGGTTTTTCGGTGCTGAACACGAATCTGAAGTCCTTTTTTCGATAAAACGCTTCCTTCATGGTTATTTTCGCGTTTTTTCATCAAAATTGCTCAAAAATTAACTCTGTTTAATCGCTTTCAAACCTACTCTCTAAGGGGTTTTCGGGGTGCTGAACACGAATCTGAAGTCCTTTTTTCGATAAAACGCTTCCTTCATGGTTATTTTCGCGTTTTTTCATCAAAATTGCTCAAAAATTAACTCTGTTTAATCGCTTTCAAACCTACTCTCTAAGGGGTTTTTCGGGGTGCTGAACACGAATCTGAAGTCCTTTTTTCGATAAAACGCTTCCTTCATGGTTATTTTCGCGTTTTTTCATCAAAATTGCTCAAAAATTAACTCTGTTTAATCGCTTTCAAACCTACTCTCTAAGGGGTTTTTCGGGGTGCTGAACACGAATCTGAAGTCCTTTTTTCGATAAAACGCTTCCTTCATGGTTATTTTCGCGTTTTTTCATCAAAATTGCTCAAAAATTAACTCTGTTTAATCGCTTTCAAACCTACTCTCTAAGGGTTTTTCGGGGTGCTGAACACGAATCTGAAGTCCTTTTTTCGATAAAACGCTTCCTTCATGGTTATTTTCGCGTTTTTTCATCAAAATTGCTCAAAAATTAACTCTGTTTAATCGCTTTCAAACCTACTCTCTAAGGGGTTTTTCGGGGTGCTGAACACGAATCTGAAGTCCTTTTTTCGATAAAACGCTTCCTTCATGGTTATTTTCGCGTTTTTTCATCAAAATTGCTCAAAAATTAACTCTGTTTAATCGCTTTCAAACCTACTCTCTAAGGGGTTTTTCGGGGTGCTGAACACGAATCTGAAGTCCTTTTTTCGATAAAACGCTTCCTTCATGGTTATTTTCGCGTTTTTTCATCAAAATTGCTCAAAAATTAACTCTGTTTAATCGCTTTCAAACCTACTCTCTAAGGGGTTTTTCGGGGTGCTGAACACGAATCTGAAGTCCTTTTTTCGATAAAACGCTTCCTTCATGGTTATTTTCGCGTTTTTTCATCAAAATTGCTCAAAAATTAACTCTGTTTAATCGCTTTCAAACCTACTCTCTAAGGGGTTTTTCGGGGTGCTGAACACGAATCTGAAGTCCTTTTTTCGATAAAACGCTTCCTTCATGGTTATTTTCGCGTTTTTTCATCAAAATTGCTCAAAAATTAACTCTGTTTAATCGCTTTCAAACCTACTCTCTAAGGGGTTTTTCGGGGTGCTGAACACGAATCTGAAGTCCTTTTTTCGATAAAACGCTTCCTTCATGGTTATTTTCGCGTTTTTTCATCAAAATTGCTCAAAAATTAACTCTGTTTAATCGCTTTCAAACCTACTCTCTAAGGGGTTTTTCGGGGTGCTGAACACGAATCTGAAGTCCTTTTTTCGATAAAACGCTTCCTTCATGGTTATTTTCGCGTTTTTTCATCAAAATTGCTCAAAAATTAACTCTGTTTAATCGCTTTCAAACCTACTCTCTAAGGGGTTTTTCGGGGTGCTGAACACGAATCTGAAGTCCTTTTTTCGATAAAACGCTTCCTTCATGGTTATTTTCGCGTTTTTTCATCAAAATTGCTCAAAAATTAACTCTGTTTAATCGCTTTCAAACCTACTCTCTAAGGGGTTTTTCGGGGTGCTGAACACGAATCTGAAGTCCTTTTTTCGATAAAACGCTTCCTTCATGGTTATTTTCGCGTTTTTTCATCAAAATTGCTCAAAAATTAACTCTGTTTAATCGCTTTCAAACCTACTCTCTAAGGGGTTTTTCGGGGTGCTGAACACGAATCTGAAGTCCTTTTTTCGATAAAACGCTTCCTTCATGGTTATTTTCGCGTTTTTTCATCAAAATTGCTCAAAAATTAACTCTGTTTAATCGCTTTCAAACCTACTCTCTAAGGGGTTTTTCGGGGTGCTGAACACGAATCTGAAGTCCTTTTTTCGATAAAACGCTTCCTTCATGGTTATTTTCGCGTTTTTTCATCAAAATTGCTCAAAAATTAACTCTGTTTAATCGCTTTCAAACCTACTCTCTAAGGGGTTTTTCGGGGTGCTGAACACGAATCTGAAGTCCTTTTTTCGATAAAACGCTTCCTTCATGGTTATTTTCGCGTTTTTTCATCAAAATTGCTCAAAAATTAACTCTGTTTAATCGCTTTCAAACCTACTCTCTAAGGGGTTTTTCGGGGTGCTGAACACGAATCTGAAGTCCTTTTTTCGATAAAACGCTTCCTTCATGGTTATTTTCGCGTTTTTTCATCAAAATTGCTCAAAAATTAACTCTGTTTAATCGCTTTCAAACCTACTCTCTAAGGGGTTTTTCGGGGTGCTGAACACGAATCTGAAGTCCTTTTTCGATATAAAACGCTTCCTTCATGGTTATTTTCGCGTTTTTTCATCAAAATTGCTCAAAAATTAACTCTGTTTAATCGCTTTCAAACCTACTCTCTAAGGGGTTTTTCGGGGTGCTGAACACGAATCTGAAGTCCTTTTTTCGATAAAACGCTTCCTTCATGGTTATTTTCGCGTTTTTTCATCAAAATTGCTCAAAAATTAACTCTGTTTAATCGCTTTCAAACCTACTCTCTAAGGGGTTTTTCGGGGTGCTGAACACGAATCTGAAGTCCTTTTTTCGATAAAACGCTTCCTTCATGGTTATTTTCGCGTTTTTTCATCAAAATTGCTCAAAAATTAACTCTGTTTAATCGCTTTCAAACCTACTCTCTAAGGGGTTTTTCGGGGTGCTGAACACGAATCTGAAGTCCTTTTTTCGATAAAACGCTTCCTTCATGGTTATTTTCGCGTTTTTTCATCAAAATTGCTCAAAAATTAACTCTGTTTAATCGCTTTCAAACCTACTCTCTAAGGGGTTTTTCGGGGTGCTGAACACGAATCTGAAGTCCTTTTTTCGATAAAACGCTTCCTTCATGGTTATTTTCGCGTTTTTTCATCAAAATTGCTCAAAAATTAACTCTGTTTAATCGCTTTCAAACCTACTCTCTAAGGGGTTTCGGGGTGCTGAACACGAATCTGAAGTCCTTTTTTCGATAAAACGCTTCCTTCATGGTTATTTTCGCGTTTTTTCATCAAAATTGCTCAAAAATTAACTCTGTTTAATCGCTTTCAAACCTACTCTCTAAGGGGTTTTTCGGGGTGCTGAACACGAATCTGAAGTCCTTTTTTCGATAAAACGCTTCCTTCATGGTTATTTTCGCGTTTTTTCATCAAAATTGCTCAAAAATTAACTCTGTTTAATCGCTTTCAAACCTACTCTCTAAGGGGTTTTCGGGGTGCTGAACACGAATCTGAAGTCCTTTTTTCGATAAAACGCTTCCTTCATGGTTATTTTCGCGTTTTTCATCAAAATTGCTCAAAAATTAACTCTGTTTAATCGCTTTCAAACCTACTCTCTAAGGGGTTTTTCGGGGTGCTGAACACGAATCTGAAGTCCTTTTTTCGATAAAACGCTTCCTTCATGGTTATTTTCGCGTTTTTTCATCAAAATTAACTCAAAAATTAACTTCTCTAAGGGGTTTTTCGGGGTGCTGAACACGAATCTGAGT
>JAVIWC010009235.1:0-12346 GCA_031894815.1 Creontiades dilutus
ACCTACTCTCTAAGGGGTTTTTCGGGGTGCTGAACACGAATCTGAAGTCCGTTTTTCGATAAAACGCTTCCTTCATGGTTATTTTCGCGTTTTTTCATCAAAATTGCTCAAAAATTAACTCTGTTTAATCGCTTTCAAACCTACTCTCTAAGGGGTTTTTCGGGGTGCTGAACACGAATCTGAAGTCCGTTTTTCGATAAAACGCTTCCTTCATGGTTATTTTCGCGTTTTTTCATCAAAATTGCTCAAAAATTAACTCTGTTTAATCGCTTTCAAACCTACTCTCTAAGGGGTTTTTCGGGGTGCTGAACACGAATCTGAAGTCCGTTTTTCGATAAAACGCTTCCTTCATGGTTATTTTCGCGTTTTTTCATCAAAATTGCTCAAAAATTAACTCTGTTTAATCGCTTTCAAACCTACTCTCTAAGGGGTTTTTCGGGGTGCTGAACACGAATCTGAAGTCCGTTTTTCGATAAAACGCTTCCTTCATGGTTATTTTCGCGTTTTTTCATCAAAATTGCTCAAAAATTAACTCTGTTTAATCGCTTTCAAACCTACTCTCTAAGGGGTTTTTCGGGGTGCTGAACACGAATCTGAAGTCCGTTTTTCGATAAAACGCTTCCTTCATGGTTATTTTCGCGTTTTTTCATCAAAATTGCTCAAAAATTAACTCTGTTTAATCGCTTTCAAACCTACTCTCTAAGGGGTTTTTCGGGGTGCTGAACACGAATCTGAAGTCCGTTTTTCGATAAAACGCTTCCTTCATGGTTATTTTCGCGTTTTTTCATCAAAATTGCTCAAAAATTAACTCTGTTTAATCGCTTTCAAACCTACTCTCTAAGGGGTTTTTCGGGGTGCTGAACACGAATCTGAAGTCCGTTTTTCGATAAAACGCTTCCTTCATGGTTATTTTCGCGTTTTTTCATCAAAATTGCTCAAAAATTAACTCTGTTTAATCGCTTTCAAACCTACTCTCTAAGGGGTTTTTCGGGGTGCTGAACACGAATCTGAAGTCCGTTTTTCGATAAAACGCTTCCTTCATGGTTATTTTCGCGTTTTTTCATCAAAATTGCTCAAAAATTAACTCTGTTTAATCGCTTTCAAACCTACTCTCTAAGGGGTTTTTCGGGGTGCTGAACACGAATCTGAAGTCCGTTTTTCGATAAAACGCTTCCTTCATGGTTATTTTCGCGTTTTTTCATCAAAATTGCTCAAAAATTAACTCTGTTTAATCGCTTTCAAACCTACTCTCTAAGGGGTTTTTCGGGGTGCTGAACACGAATCTGAAGTCCGTTTTTCGATAAAACGCTTCCTTCATGGTTATTTTCGCGTTTTTTCATCAAAATTGCTCAAAAATTAACTCTGTTTAATCGCTTTCAAACCTACTCTCTAAGGGGTTTTTCGGGGTGCTGAACACGAATCTGAAGTCCTTTTTTCGATAAAACGCTTCCTTCATGGTTATTTTCGCGTTTTTTCATCAAAATTGCTCAAAAATTAACTCTGTTTAATCGCTTTCAAACCTACTCTCTAAGGGGTTTTTCGGGGTGCTGAACACGAATCTGAAGTCCTTTTTTCGATAAAACGCTTCCTTCATGGTTATTTTCGCGTTTTTTCATCAAAATTGCTCAAAAATTAACTCTGTTTAATCGCTTTCAAACCTACTCTCTAAGGGGTTTTTCGGGGTGCTGAACACGAATCTGAAGTCCGTTTTTCGATAAAACGCTTCCTTCATGGTTATTTTCGCGTTTTTTCATCAAAATTGCTCAAAAATTAACTCTGTTTAATCGCTTTCAAACCTACTCTCTAAGGGGTTTTTCGGGGTGCTGAACACGAATCTGAAGTCCGTTTTTCGATAAAACGCTTCCTTCATGGTTATTTTCGCGTTTTTTCATCAAAATTGCTCAAAAATTAACTCTGTTTAATCGCTTTCAAACCTACTCTCTAAGGGGTTTTTCGGGGTGCTGAACACGAATCTGAAGTCCGTTTTTCGATAAAACGCTTCCTTCATGGTTATTTTCGCGTTTTTTCATCAAAATTGCTCAAAAATTAACTCTGTTTAATCGCTTTCAAACCTACTCTCTAAGGGGTTTTTCGGGGTGCTGAACACGAATCTGAAGTCCTTTTTTCGATAAAACGCTTCCTTCATGGTTATTTTCGCGTTTTTTCATCAAAATTGCTCAAAAATTAACTCTGTTTAATCGCTTTCAAACCTACTCTCTAAGGGGTTTTTCGGGGTGCTGAACACGAATCTGAAGTCCTTTTTTCGATAAAACGCTTCCTTCATGGTTATTTTCGCGTTTTTTCATCAAAATTGCTCAAAAATTAACTCTGTTTAATCGCTTTCAAACCTACTCTCTAAGGGGTTTTTCGGGGTGCTGAACACGAATCTGAAGTCCGTTTTTCGATAAAACGCTTCCTTCATGGTTATTTTCGCGTTTTTTCATCAAAATTGCTCAAAAATTAACTCTGTTTAATCGCTTTCAAACCTACTCTCTAAGGGGTTTTTCGGGGTGCTGAACACGAATCTGAAGTCCGTTTTTCGATAAAACGCTTCCTTCATGGTTATTTTCGCGTTTTTTCATCAAAATTGCTCAAAAATTAACTCTGTTTAATCGCTTTCAAACCTACTCTCTAAGGGGTTTTTCGGGGTGCTGAACACGAATCTGAAGTCCGTTTTTCGATAAAACGCTTCCTTCATGGTTATTTTCGCGTTTTTTCATCAAAATTGCTCAAAAATTAACTCTGTTTAATCGCTTTCAAACCTACTCTCTAAGGGGTTTTTCGGGGTGCTGAACACGAATCTGAAGTCCGTTTTTCGATAAAACGCTTCCTTCATGGTTATTTTCGCGTTTTTTCATCAAAATTGCTCAAAAATTAACTCTGTTTAATCGCTTTCAAACCTACTCTCTAAGGGGTTTTTCGGGGTGCTGAACACGAATCTGAAGTCCGTTTTTCGATAAAACGCTTCCTTCATGGTTATTTTCGCGTTTTTTCATCAAAATTGCTCAAAAATTAACTCTGTTTAATCGCTTTCAAACCTACTCTCTAAGGGGTTTTTCGGGGTGCTGAACACGAATCTGAAGTCCGTTTTTCGATAAAACGCTTCCTTCATGGTTATTTTCGCGTTTTTTCATCAAAATTGCTCAAAAATTAACTCTGTTTAATCGCTTTCAAACCTACTCTCTAAGGGGTTTTTCGGGGTGCTGAACACGAATCTGAAGTCCGTTTTTCGATAAAACGCTTCCTTCATGGTTATTTTCGCGTTTTTTCATCAAAATTGCTCAAAAATTAACTCTGTTTAATCGCTTTCAAACCTACTCTCTAAGGGGTTTTTCGGGGTGCTGAACACGAATCTGAAGTCCGTTTTTCGATAAAACGCTTCCTTCATGGTTATTTTCGCGTTTTTTCATCAAAATTGCTCAAAAATTAACTCTGTTTAATCGCTTTCAAACCTACTCTCTAAGGGGTTTTTCGGGGTGCTGAACACGAATCTGAAGTCCGTTTTTCGATAAAACGCTTCCTTCATGGTTATTTTCGCGTTTTTTCATCAAAATTGCTCAAAAATTAACTCTGTTTAATCGCTTTCAAACCTACTCTCTAAGGGGTTTTTCGGGGTGCTGAACACGAATCTGAAGTCCGTTTTTCGATAAAACGCTTCCTTCATGGTTATTTTCGCGTTTTTTCATCAAAATTGCTCAAAAATTAACTCTGTTTAATCGCTTTCAAACCTACTCTCTAAGGGGTTTTTCGGGGTGCTGAACACGAATCTGAAGTCCGTTTTTCGATAAAACGCTTCCTTCATGGTTATTTTCGCGTTTTTTCATCAAAATTGCTCAAAAATTAACTCTGTTTAATCGCTTTCAAACCTACTCTCTAAGGGGTTTTTCGGGGTGCTGAACACGAATCTGAAGTCCGTTTTTCGATAAAACGCTTCCTTCATGGTTATTTTCGCGTTTTTTCATCAAAATTGCTCAAAAATTAACTCTGTTTAATCGCTTTCAAACCTACTCTCTAAGGGGTTTTTCGGGGTGCTGAACACGAATCTGAAGTCCGTTTTTCGATAAAACGCTTCCTTCATGGTTATTTTCGCGTTTTTTCATCAAAATTGCTCAGAAATTAACTCTGTTTAATCGCTTTCAAACCTACTCTCTAAGGGGTTTTTCGGGGTGCTGAACACGAATCTGAAGTCCGTTTTTCGATAAAACGCTTCCTTCATGGTTATTTTCGCGTTTTTTCATCAAAATTGCTCAAAAATTAACTCTGTTTAATCGCTTTCAAACCTACTCTCTAAGGGGTTTTTCGGGGTGCTGAACACGAATCTGAAGTCCGTTTTTCGATAAAACGCTTCCTTCATGGTTATTTTCGCGTTTTTTCATCAAAATTGCTCAAAAATTAACTCTGTTTAATCGCTTTCAAACCTACTCTCTAAGGGGTTTTTCGGGGTGCTGAACACGAATCTGAAGTCCGTTTTTCGATAAAACGCTTCCTTCATGGTTATTTTCGCGTTTTTCGGTATCAAATTGCTCAAAAATAAACTCTGTTTAATCGCTTTCAAACCTACTCTCTAAGGGGTTTTTCGGGGTGCTGAACACGAATCTGAAGTCCTTTTTTCGATAAAACGCTTCCTTCATGGTTATTTTCGCGTTTTTTCATCAAAATTGCTCAAAAATTAACTCTGTTTAATCGCTTTCAAACCTACTCTCTAAGGGGTTTTTCGGGGTGCTGAACACGAATCTGAAGTCCTTTTTTCGATAAAACGCTTCCTTCATGGTTATTTTCGCGTTTTTTCATCAAAATTGCTCAAAAATTAACTCTGTTTAATCGCTTTCTCAAACCTACTCTCTAAGGGGTTTTTCGGGGTGCTGAACACGAATCTGAAGTCCTATTTTCGATAAAACGCTTCCTTCATGGTTATTTTCAAGTGTTTTTTCATCAAAACTGCTCAAAAATTAACTCTGTTTAATCGCTTTCAAAACCTACTCTCTAAGGGGTTTTTCGGGTGCTGAACACGAATCTGAAGTCCGTTTTTCGCTAAAACGCTTCCTTCATGGTTATTTTCGCGTTTTTTCATCAAAATTGCTCAAAAATTAACTCTGTTTAATCGCTTTCAAACCTACTCTAAGGGGTTTTTCGGGTGTTGAACACGAATCTGAAGTCCGCTTTTCGATAAAACGCTTCCTTCATGGTTATTTTCGCGTTTTTTCATCAAAATTGCTCAAAAATTAATCCTTGTTTAATCGCTTTCAAACCTACTCTCTAAGGGGTTTTTCGTGTTGAACACGGAATCTGAAGTCCGTTTTTCGATAAAAACGCTTCTTCATGGTTATTTTCGCGTTTTTTCATCAAAATTGCTCAAAAATTAACTTCTGTTTAATCGCTTTCAAACCTACCTCTAAGGGGTTTTTCGGGGTGCTGAACACGAATTCGAAGTCCGTTTTTCGATAAAACGCTTCCTTCATGGTTATTTTCGCGTTTTTTAATCAAAATTGCTCAAAAATTAAACTCCGTTTAATCGCTTTCAAACCTACTCTCTAAGGGGTTTTTCAGGGTGCTGAACACGAATCTGAAGTCCTTTTTTCGATAAAACGCGTCCTTCATGGTTATTTTCGCGTTTTTTCATCAAAATTGCTCAAAAATAAACTCTGTTTAATCGCTTTCAAACCTACTCTCTAAGGGGGTTTTTCGCGTTGAACACGAATCTGAAGTCCGTTTTTCGATAAAACGCTTCCTTCATGGTTATTTTCGCGTTTTTTCATCAAAATTGCTCAAAATTAACTCTGTTTAATCGCTTTCAAACCTACTCTCTAAGGGGTTTTTCGGGGTGCTGAACACGAATCTGAAGTCCGTTTTTCGATAAAACGCTTCCTTCATGGTTATTTTCGCGTTTTTTCATCAAAATTGCTCAAAATTAACTCTGTTTAATCGCTTTCAAACCTACTCTCTAAGGGGTTTTTCGGGGTGCTGAACACGAATCTGAAGTCCGTTTTTCGATAAAACGCTTCTTCATGGTTATTTTCGCGTTTTTTCATCAAAATCGCTCAAAAATTAACTCTGTTTAATCGCTTTCAAACCTACTCTCTAAGGGGTTTTTCGGGGTGCTGAACACGAATCTGAAGTCCGTTTTTCGATAAAACGCTTCCTTCATGGTTATTTTCGCGTTTTTTCATCAAAATTGCTGAAAAATTAACTCTGTTTAATCGCTTTCAAACCTTCTCTCTAAGGGGTTTTTCGGGGCGCTGAACACGAATCTGAAGTCCGTTTTTCGATAAAACGCTTCCTTCATGGTTATTTTCGCGTTTTTTCATCAAAATTGCTCAAAAATTAACTCTGTTTAATCGCTTTCAAACCTACTCTAAGGGGTTTTTCGGGGTGCTGAACACGAATCTGGAGTCCTTTTTTCGATAAACCGCTTCCTTCATGGTTATTTTCGCGTTTTTTCATCAAAATTGCTCAAAAAATTAACTCTGTTTAATCGCTTTCAAACCTACTCTCTAAGGGGTTTTTCGGGGTGCTGAACACGAATCTGAAGTCCGTTTTTCGATGAAACGCTTCCTTCATGGTTATTTTCGCGTTTTTTCATCAAAATTGCTCAGAAATTAACTCTGTTTAATCGCTTTCAAACCTACTCTCTAAGGGGTTTTTCGGGGTGCTGAACACGAATCTGAAGTCCGTTTTTCGATAAAACGCTTCCTTCATGGTTATTTTCGCGTTTTTTCACTTCAAAATTGCTCAAAAATTAACCCTGTTTAATCGCTTTCAAACCTACTCTCTAAGGGGTTTTTCGGGGTGTTGAACACGAATCTGAAGTCCTTTTTTCGAAAAACGCTTCCTTCATGGTTATTTTCGCGTTTTTTCATCAAAATTGCTCAAAAATAAACTCTGTTTAATCGCTTTCAAACCTACTCTCTAAGGGGTTTTTCGGGTGTTGAACACGAATCTGAAGTCCGTTTTTCGATAAAACGCTTCCTTCATGGTTATTTTCGCGTTTTTTAATCAAAATTGCTCAAAATTAACTCTGTTTAATCTCTTTCAAACCTACTCTCTAAGGGGTTTTTCGGGGTGCTGAACACGAATGTGAACTCCGTTTTTCGATAAAACGCTTCCTTCATGGTTATTTTCGCGTTTTTTCATCAAAATTGCTCAAAAATTAACTCTGTTTAATCGCTTTCAAACCTACTTTCTAAGGGGTTTTTCGGGGTGCTGAACACGAATCTGAAGTCCGTTTTTCGATAAAACGCTTCCTCCATGGTTATTTTCGCGTTTTTTCATCAAAATTGCTCAAAAATTAACTCTGTTTAATCGCTTTCAAACCTACTCTCTAAGGGGTTTTTCGGGGTGCTGAACACGAATCTGAAGTCCGTTTTCGACAAAACGCTTCCTTCATGGTTATTTTCGCGTTTTTTCATCAAAATTGCTCAGAAATTAACTCTGTTTAATCGCTTTCAAACCTACTCTCTAAGGGGTTTTTCGGGGTGTTGAACACGAATCTGAAGTCCGTTTTTCGATAAAACGCTTTCTTCATGGTTATTTTCGCGATTTTTCATCAAAATTGCTCAAAAATAATTTCTAATTAATCCCTTTCAAACCTACTCTCTAAGGGGTTTTTCGGGGTGTTGAACACGAATCTGAAGTCCGTTTTTCGATAAAACGCTTCCTTCATGGTTATTTTCGCGTTTTTTCATCAAAATTGCTCAAAAATTAACTCTGTTTAATCGCTTTCAAACCTACTCTCTAAGGGGTTTTTCGGGGTGTTGAACACGAATCTGAATTCCGTTTTTCGATAAAACGCTTCCTTCATGGTTATTTTCGCGTTTTTTCATCAAAATTGCTCAAAAATTAACTCTGGTTAATCGCTTTCAAACCTACTCGCTAAGGGGTTTTTCGGGGTGCTGAACACGAATCTGAAGTCCTTTTTTCGATAAAACGCTTCCTCCATGGTTATTTTCGCGTTTTTTCATCAAAATTGCTCAAAAATTAACTCCGTTTAATCGCTTTCAAACCTACTCTCTAAGGGGTTTTTCGGGTGCGTTGAACACGAATCTGAAGTCCGTTTTTCGATAAAACGCTTCCTTCATGGTTATTTTCGCGTTTTTTTTCATCAAAATTGCTCAAAAATTAACTCTGTTTAATCGCTTTCAAACCTACTCTCTAAGGGGTTTTTCGGGGTGCTGAACACGAATCTGAAGTCCGTTTTTCGATAAAACGCTTCCTTCATGGTTATTTTCGCGTTTTTTCATCAAAATTGCTCAAAAATTAACTCTGTTTAATCGCTTTCAAACCTACTCTAAGGGGTTTTTCGGGGTGCTGAACGAATCTGAAGTCCGTTTTTCGATAAAACGCTTCCTTCATGGTTATTTTCGCGTTTTTTCATCAAAATTGCTCAAAAATTAACTCTGTTTAATCGCTTTCAAACCTACTCTCTAAGGGGTTTTTCGGGGTGCTGAACACGAATCTGAAGTCCGTTTTTCGATAAAACGCTTCCTTCATGGTTATTTTCGCGTTTTTTCATCAAAATTGCTCAAAAATTAACTCTGTTTAATCGCTTGGTTTTTCGGGGGTGCTGAACACGAATCTGAAGTCCGTTTTTCGATAAAACGCTTCCTTCATGGTTATTTTCGCGTTTTTTCATCAAAATTGCTCAAAAATTAACTCTGTTTAATCGCTTTCAAACCTACTCTCTAAGGGGTTTTTCGGGGTGCTGAACACGAATCTGAAGTCCGTTTTTCGATAAAACGCTTCCTTCATGGTTATTTTCGCGTTTTTTCATCAAAATTGCTCAAAAATTAACTCTGTTTAATCGCTTTCAAACCTACTCTCTAAGGGGTTTTTCGGGGTGCTGAACACGAATCTGAAGTCCGTTTTTCGATAAAACGCTTCCTTCATGGTTATTTTCGCGTTTTTTCATCAAAATTGCTCAAAAATTAACTCTGTTTAATCGCTTTCAAACCTACTCTCTAAGGGTTTTTCGGGGTGCTGAACACGAATCTGAAGTCCGTTTTTCGATAAAACGCTTCCTTCATGGTTATTTTCGCGTTTTTTCATCAAAATTGCTCAAAAATTAACTCTGTTTAATCGCTTTCAAACCTACTCTCTAAGGGGTTTTTCGGGGTGCTGAACACGAATCTGAAGTCCGTTTTTCGATAAAACGCTTCCTTCATGGTTATTTTCGCGTTTTTTCATCAAAATTGCTCAAAAATTAACTCTGTTTAATCGCTTTCAAACCTACTCTCTAAGGGGTTTTTCGGGGTGCTGAACACGAATCTGAAGTCCGTTTTTCGATAAAACGCTTCCTTCATGGTTATTTTCGCGTTTTTTCATCAAAATTGCTCAAAAATTAACTCTGTTTAATCGCTTTCAAACCTACTCTCTAAGGGGTTTTTCGGGGTGCTGAACACGAATCTGAAGTCCGTTTTTCGATAAAACGCTTCCTTCATGGTTATTTTCGCGTTTTTTCATCAAAATTGCTCAAAAATTAACTCTGTTTAATCGCTTTCAAACCTACTCTCTAAGGGGTTTTTCGGGGTGCTGAACACGAATCTGAAGTCCGTTTTTCGATAAAACGCTTCCTTCATGGTTATTTTCGCGTTTTTTCATCAAAATTGCTCAAAAATTAACTCTGTTTAATCGCTTTCAAACCTACTCTCTAAGGGGTTTTTCGGGGTGCTGAACACGAATCTGAAGTCCGTTTTTCGATAAAACGCTTCCTTCATGGTTATTTTCGCGTTTTTTCATCAAAATTGCTCAAAAATTAACTCTGTTTAATCGCTTTCAAACCTACTCTCTAAGGGTTTTTCGGGGTGCTGAACACGAATCTGAAGTCCGTTTTTCGATAAAACGCTTCCTTCATGGTTATTTTCGCGTTTTTTCATCAAAATTGCTCAAAAATTAACTCTGTTTAATCGCTTTCAAACCTACTCTCTAAGGGGTTTTCGGGGTGCTGAACACGAATCTGAAGTCCGTTTTTCGATAAAACGCTTCCTTCATGGTTATTTTCGCGTTTTTTCATCAAAATTGCTCAAAAATTAACTCTGTTTAATCGCTTTCAAACCTACTCTCTAAGGGGTTTTTCGGGGTGCTGAACACGAATCTGAAGTCCTTTTTTCGATAAAACGCTTCCTTCATGGTTATTTTCGCGTTTTTTCATCAAAATTGCTCAAAAATTAACTCTGTTTAATCGCTTTCAAACCTACTCTCTAAGGGGTTTTTCGGGGTGCTGAACACGAATCTGAAGTCCGTTTTTCGATAAAACGCTTCCTTCATGGTTATTTTCGCGTTTTTTCATCAAAATTGCTCAAAAATTAACTCTGTTTAATCGCTTTCAAACCTACTCTCTAAGGGGTTTTCGGGGGTGCTGAACACGAATCTGAAGTCCGTTTTTCGATAAAACGCTTCCTTCATGGTTATTTTCGCGTTTTTTCATCAAAATTGCTCAAAAATTAACTCTGTTTAATCGCTTTCAAACCTACTCTCTAAGGGTTTTTCGGGGTGCTGAACACGAATCTGAAGTCCGTTTTTCGATAAAACGCTTCCTTCATGGTTATTTTCGCGTTTTTTCATCAAAATTGCTCAAAAATTAACTCTGTTTAATCGCTTTCAAACCTACTCTCTAGGGTTTTTCGGGGTGCTGAACACGAATCTGAAGTCCGTTTTTCGATAAAACGCTTCCTTCATGGTTATTTTCGCGTTTTTTCATCAAAATTGCTCAAAAATTAACTCTGTTTAATCGCTTTCAAACCTACTCTCTAAGGGGTTTTTCGGGGTGCTGAACACGAATCTGAAGTCCGTTTTTCGATAAAACGCTTCCTTCATGGTTATTTTCGCGTTTTTTCATCAAAATTGCTCAAAAATTAACTCTGTTTAATCGCTTTCAAACCTACTCTCTAAGGGGTTTTTCGGGGTGCTGAACACGAATCTGAAGTCCGTTTTTCGATAAAACGCTTCCTTCATGGTTATTTTCGCGTTTTTTCATCAAAATTGCTCAAAAATTAACTCTGTTTAATCGCTTTCAAACCTACTCTCTAAGGGGTTTTCGGGGTGCTGAACACGAATCTGAAGTCCGTTTTTCGATAAAACGCTTCCTTCATGGTTATTTTCGCGTTTTTTCATCAAAATTGCTCAAAAATTAACTCTGTTTAATCGCTTTCAAACCTACTCTCTAAGGGGTTTTTCGGGGTGCTGAACACGAATCTGAAGTCCGTTTTTCGATAAAACGCTTCCTTCATGGTTATTTTCGCGATTTTTCATCAAAATTGCTCAAAAATTAACTCTGTTTAATCGCTTTCAAACCTACTCTCTAAGGGGTTTTCGGGGTGCTGAACACGAATTGAAGTCCGTTTTTCGATAAAACGCTTCCTTCATGGTTATTTTCGCGTTTTTTCATCAAAATTGCTCAAAAATTAACTCTGTTTAATCGCTTTCAAACCTACTCTCTAAGGGGTTTTTCGGGGTGCTGAACACGAATCTGAAGTCCGTTTTTCGATAAAACGCTTCCTTCATGGTTATTTTCGCGTTTTTTCATCAAAATTGCTCAAAAATTAACTCTGTTTAATCGCTTTCAAACCTACTCTCTAAGGGGTTTTTCGGGGTGCTGAACACGAATCTGAAGTCCGTTTTTCGATAAAACGCTTCCTTCATGGTTATTTTCGCGTTTTTTCATCAAAATTGCTCAAAAATTAACTCTGTTTAATCGCTTTCAAACCTACTCTCTAAGGGGTTTTTCGGGGTGCTGAACACGAATCTGAAGTCCGTTTTTCGATAAAACGCTTCCTTCATGGTTATTTTCGCGTTTTTTCATCAAAATTGCTCAAAAATTAACTCTGTTTAATCGCTTTCAAACCTACTCTCTAAGGGGTTTTTCGGGGTGCTGAACACGAATCTGAAGTCCGTTTTTCGATAAAACGCTTCCTTCATGGTTATTTTCGCGTTTTTTCATCAAAATTGCTCAAAAATTAACTCTGTTTAATCGCTTTCAAACCTACTCTCTAAAGGGTTTTTCGGGGTGCTGAACACGAATCTGAAGTCCGTTTTTCGATAAAACGCTTCCTTCATGGTTATTTTCGCGTTTTTTCATCAAAATTGCTCAAAAATTAACTCTGTTTAATCGCTTTCAAACCTACTCTCTAAGGGGTTTTTCGGGGTGCTGAACACGAATCTGAAGTCCGTTTTTCGATAAAACGCTTCCTTCATGGTTATTTTCGCGTTTTTTCATCAAAATTGCTCAAAAATAAACTCTGTTTAATCGCTTTCAAACCTACTCTCTAAGGGGTTTTTCGGGGTGCTGAACACGAATCTGAAGTCCTTTTTTCGATAAAACGCTTCCTTCATGGTTATTTTCGCGTTTTTTCAT
>JAVIWC010009236.1:0-12611 GCA_031894815.1 Creontiades dilutus
TCATAAAAATGTCTGAAAATCAACTCTGTTTAATCCTTTCAAACCTACTCTCTAAGGGGTATTTCGGGGTGCTGAACACGAATCTGAAGTCCGTTTCCCTCATAAAAATGTCTGAAAATCAACTCTGTTTAATCCCTTTCAAACCTACTCTCTAAGGGGTATTTCGGGGTGCTGAACACGAATCTGAAGTCCGTTTCCCGATAAAACGCTTCCTTCATGGTTATTTTCGCGATTTTTCATAAAAATGTCCTGAAAATCAACTCTGTTTAATCCTTTCAAACCTACTCTCTAAGGGGTATTTCGGGGTGCTGAACACGAATCTGAAGTCCGTTTCCCGATAAAACGCTTCCTTCATGGTTATTTTCGCGATTTTTCATAAAAATGTCCTGAAAATCAACTCTGTTTAATCCCTTTCAAACCTACTCTCTAAGGGGTATTTCGGGGTGCTGAACACGAATCTGAAGTCCGTTTCCCGATAAAACGCTTCCTTCATGGTTATTTTCGCGATTTTTCATAAAAATGTCCTGAAAATCAACTCTGTTTAATCCCTTTCAAACCTACTCTCTAAGGGGTATTTCGGGGTGCTGAACACGAATCTGAAGTCCGTTTCCCGATAAAACGCTTCCTTCATGGTTATTTTCGCGATTTTTCATAAAAATGTCCTGAAAATCAACTCTGTTTAATCCCTTTCAAACCTACTCTCTAAGGGGTATTTCGGGGTGCTGAACACGAATCTGAAGTCCGTTTCCCGATAAAACGCTTCCTTCATGGTTATTTTCGCGATTTTTCATAAAAATGTCCTGAAAATCAACTCTGTTTAATCCCTTTCAAACCTACTCTCTAAGGGGTATTTCGGGGTGCTGAACACGAATCTGAAGTCCGTTTCCCGATAAAACGCTTCCTTCATGGTTATTTTCGCGATTTTTCATAAAAATGTCCTGAAAATCAACTCTGTTTAATCCCTTTCAAACCTACTCTCTAAGGGGTATTTCGGGGTGCTGAACACGAATCTGAAGTCCGTTTCCCGATAAAACGCTTCCTTCATGGTTATTTTCGCGATTTTTCATAAAAATGTCCTGAAAATCAACTCTGTTTAATCCCTTTCAAACCTACTCTCTAAGGGGTATTTCGGGGTGCTGAACACGAATCTGAAGTCCGTTTCCCGATAAAACGCTTCCTTCATGGTTATTTTCGCGATTTTTCATAAAAATGTCCTGAAAATCAACTCTGTTTAATCCCTTTCAAACCTACTCTCTAAGGGGTATTTCGGGGTGCTGAACACGAATCTGAAGTCCGTTTCCCGATAAAACGCTTCCTTCATGGTTATTTTCGCGATTTTTCATAAAAATGTCCTGAAAATCAACTCTGTTTAATCCCTTTCAAACCTACTCTCTAAGGGGTATTTCGGGGTGCTGAACACGAATCTGAAGTCCGTTTCCCGATAAAACGCTTCCTTCATGGTTATTTTCGCGATTTTTCATAAAAATGTCCTGAAAATCAACTCTGTTTAATCCCTTTCAAACCTACTCTCTAAGGGGTATTTCGGGGTGCTGAACACGAATCTGAAGTCCGTTTCCCGATAAAACGCTTCCTTCATGGTTATTTTCGCGATTTTTCATAAAAATGTCCTGAAAATCAACTCTGTTTAATCCCTTTCAAACCTACTCTCTAAGGGGTATTTCGGGGTGCTGAACACGAATCTGAAGTCCGTTTCCCGATAAAACGCTTCCTTCATGGTTATTTTCGCGATTTTTCATAAAAATGTCCTGAAAATCAACTCTGTTTAATCCCTTTCAAACCTACTCTCTAAGGGGTATTTCGGGGTGCTGAACACGAATCTGAAGTCCGTTTCCCGATAAAACGCTTCCTTCATGGTTATTTTCGCGATTTTTCATAAAAATGTCCTGAAAATCAACTCTGTTTAATCCCTTTCAAACCTACTCTCTAAGGGGTATTTCGGGGTGCTGAACACGAATCTGAAGTCCGTTTCCCGATAAAACGCTTCCTTCATGGTTATTTTCGCGATTTTTCATAAAAATGTCCTGAAAATCAACTCTGTTTAATCCCTTTCAAACCTACTCTCTAAGGGGTATTTCGGGGTGCTGAACACGAATCTGAAGTCCGTTTCCCGATAAAACGCTTCCTTCATGGTTATTTTCGCGATTTTTCATAAAAATGTCCTGAAAATCAACTCTGTTTAATCCCTTTCAAACCTACTCTCTAAGGGGTATTTCGGGGTGCTGAACACGAATCTGAAGTCCGTTTCCCGATAAAACGCTTCCTTCATGGTTATTTTCGCGATTTTTCATAAAAATGTCCTGAAAATCAACTCTGTTTAATCCCTTTCAAACCTACTCTCTAAGGGGTATTTCGGGGTGCTGAACACGAATCTGAAGTCCGTTTCCCGATAAAACGCTTCCTTCATGGTTATTTTCGCGATTTTTCATAAAAATGTCCTGAAAATCAACTCTGTTTAATCCCTTTCAAACCTACTCTCTAAGGGGTATTTCGGGGTGCTGAACACGAATCTGAAGTCCGTTTCCCGATAAAACGCTTCCTTCATGGTTATTTTCGCGATTTTTCATAAAAATGTCCTGAAAATCAACTCTGTTTAATCCCTTTCAAACCTACTCTCTAAGGGGTATTTCGGGGTGCTGAACACGAATCTGAAGTCCGTTTCCCGATAAAACGCTTCCTTCATGGTTATTTTCGCGATTTTTCATAAAAATGTCCTGAAAATCAACTCTGTTTAATCCCTTTCAAACCTACTCTCTAAGGGGTATTTCGGGGTGCTGAACACGAATCTGAAGTCCGTTTCCCGATAAAACGCTTCCTTCATGGTTATTTTCGCGATTTTTCATAAAAATGTCCTGAAAATCAACTCTGTTTAATCCCTTTCAAACCTACTCTCTAAGGGGTATTTCGGGTGCTGAACACGAATCTGAAGTCCGTTTCCCGATAAAACGCTTCCTTCATGGTTATTTTCGCGATTTTTCATAAAAATGTCCTGAAAATCAACTCTGTTTAATCCTTTCAAACCTACTCTCTAAGGGGTATTTCGGGGTGCTGAACACGAATCTGAAGTCCGTTTCCCGATAAAACGCTTCCTTCATGGTTATTTTCGCGATTTTTCATAAAAATGTCCTGAAAATCAACTCTGTTTAATCCCTTTCAAACCTACTCTCTAAGGGGTATTTCGGGGTGCTGAACACGAATCTGAAGTCCGTTTCCCGATAAAACGCTTCCTTCATGGTTATTTTCGCGATTTTTCATAAAAATGTCCTGAAAATCAACTCTGTTTAATCCCTTTCAAACCTACTCTCTAAGGGGTATTTCGGGGTGCTGAACACGAATCTGAAGTCCGTTTCCCGATAAAACGCTTCCTTCATGGTTATTTTCGCGATTTTTCATAAAAATGTCCTGAAAATCAACTCTGTTTAATCCCTTTCAAACCTACTCTCTAAGGGGTATTTCGGGGTGCTGAACACGAATCTGAAGTCCGTTTCCCGATAAAACGCTTCCTTCATGGTTATTTTCGCGATTTTTCATAAAAATGTCCTGAAAATCAACTCTGTTTAATCCCTTTCAAACCTACTCTCTAAGGGGTATTTCGGGGTGCTGAACACGAATCTGAAGTCCGTTTCCCGATAAAACGCTTCCTTCATGGTTATTTTCGCGATTTTTCATAAAAATGTCCTGAAAATCAACTCTGTTTAATCCCTTTCAAACCTACTCTCTAAGGGGTATTTCGGGGTGCTGAACACGAATCTGAAGTCCGTTTCCCGATAAAACGCTTCCTTCATGGTTATTTTCGCGATTTTTCATAAAAATGTCCTGAAAATCAACTCTGTTTAATCCCTTTCAAACCTACTCTCTAAGGGGTATTTCGGGGTGCTGAACACGAATCTGAAGTCCGTTTCCCGATAAAACGCTTCCTTCATGGTTATTTTCGCGATTTTTCATAAAAATGTCCTGAAAATCAACTCTGTTTAATCCCTTTCAAACCTACTCTCTAAGGGGTATTTCGGGGTGCTGAACACGAATCTGAAGTCCGTTTCCCGATAAAACGCTTCCTTCATGGTTATTTTCGCGATTTTTCATAAAAATGTCCTGAAAATCAACTCTGTTTAATCCTTTCAAACCTACTCTCTAAGGGGTATTTCGGGGTGCTGAACACGAATCTGAAGTCCGTTTCCCGATAAAACGCTTCCTTCATGGTTATTTTCGCGATTTTTCATAAAAATGTCCTGAAAATCAACTCTGTTTAATCCCTTTCAAACCTACTCTCTAAGGGGTATTTCGGGGTGCTGAACACGAATCTGAAGTCCGTTTCCCGATAAAACGCTTCCTTCATGGTTATTTTCGCGATTTTTCATAAAAATGTCCTGAAAATCAACTCTGTTTAATCCCTTTCAAACCTACTCTCTAAGGGGTATTTCGGGGTGCTGAACACGAATCTGAAGTCCGTTTCCCGATAAAACGCTTCCTTCATGGTTATTTTCGCGATTTTTCATAAAAATGTCCTGAAAATCAACTCTGTTTAATCCCTTTCAAACCTACTCTCTAAGGGGTATTTCGGGGTGCTGAACACGAATCTGAAGTCCGTTTCCCGATAAAACGCTTCCTTCATGGTTATTTTCGCGATTTTTCATAAAAATGTCCTGAAAATCAACTCTGTTTAATCCCTTTCAAACCTACTCTCTAAGGGGTATTTCGGGGTGCTGAACACGAATCTGAAGTCCGTTTCCCGATAAAACGCTTCCTTCATGGTTATTTTCGCGATTTTTCATAAAAATGTCCTGAAAATCAACTCTGTTTAATCCCTTTCAAACCTACTCTCTAAGGGGTATTTCGGGGTGCTGAACACGAATCTGAAGTCCGTTTCCCGATAAAACGCTTCCTTCATGGTTATTTTCGCGATTTTTCATAAAAATGTCCTGAAAATCAACTCTGTTTAATCCCTTTCAAACCTACTCTCTAAGGGGTATTTCGGGGTGCTGAACACGAATCTGAAGTCCGTTTCCCGATAAAACGCTTCCTTCATGGTTATTTTCGCGATTTTTCATAAAAATGTCCTGAAAATCAACTCTGTTTAATCCCTTTCAAACCTACTCTCTAAGGGGTATTTCGGGGTGCTGAACACGAATCTGAAGTCCGTTTCCCGATAAAACGCTTCCTTCATGGTTATTTTCGCGATTTTTCATAAAAATGTCCTGAAAATCAACTCTGTTTAATCCCTTTCAAACCTACTCTCTAAGGGGTATTTCGGGGTGCTGAACACGAATCTGAAGTCCGTTTCCCGATAAAACGCTTCCTTCATGGTTATTTTCGCGATTTTTCATAAAAATGTCCTGAAAATCAACTCTGTTTAATCCCTTTCAAACCTACTCTCTAAGGGGTATTTCGGGGTGCTGAACACGAATCTGAAGTCCGTTTCCCGATAAAACGCTTCCTTCATGGTTATTTTCGCGATTTTTCATAAAAATGTCCTGAAAATCAACTCTGTTTAATCCTTTCAAACCTACTCTCTAAGGGGTATTTCGGGGTGCTGAACACGAATCTGAAGTCCGTTTCCCGATAAAACGCTTCCTTCATGGTTATTTTCGCGATTTTTCATAAAAATGTCCTGAAAATCAACTCTGTTTAATCCCTTTCAAACCTACTCTCTAAGGGGTATTTCGGGGTGCTGAACACGAATCTGAAGTCCGTTTCCCGATAAAACGCTTCCTTCATGGTTATTTTCGCGATTTTTCATAAAAATGTCCTGAAAATCAACTCTGTTTAATCCCTTTCAAACCTACTCTCTAAGGGGTATTTCGGGGTGCTGAACACGAATCTGAAGTCCGTTTCCCGATAAAACGCTTCCTTCATGGTTATTTTCGCGATTTTTCATAAAAATGTCCTGAAAATCAACTCTGTTTAATCCCTTTCAAACCTACTCTCTAAGGGGTATTTCGGGGTGCTGAACACGAATCTGAAGTCCGTTTCCCGATAAAACGCTTCCTTCATGGTTATTTTCGCGATTTTTCATAAAAATGTCCTGAAAATCAACTCTGTTTAATCCCTTTCAAACCTACTCTCTAAGGGGTATTTCGGGGTGCTGAACACGAATCTGAAGTCCGTTTCCCGATAAAACGCTTCCTTCATGGTTATTTTCGCGATTTTTCATAAAAATGTCCTGAAAATCAACTCTGTTTAATCCCTTTCAAACCTACTCTCTAAGGGGTATTTCGGGGTGCTGAACACGAATCTGAAGTCCGTTTCCCGATAAAACGCTTCCTTCATGGTTATTTTCGCGATTTTTCATAAAAATGTCCTGAAAATCAACTCTGTTTAATCCCTTTCAAACCTACTCTCTAAGGGGTATTTCGGGGTGCTGAACACGAATCTGAAGTCCGTTTCCCGATAAAACGCTTCCTTCATGGTTATTTTCGCGATTTTTCATAAAAATGTCCTGAAAATCAACTCTGTTTAATCCCTTTCAAACCTACTCTCTAAGGGGTATTTCGGGGTGCTGAACACGAATCTGAAGTCCGTTTCCCGATAAAACGCTTCCTTCATGGTTATTTTCGCGATTTTTCATAAAAATGTCCTGAAAATCAACTCTGTTTAATCCTTTCAAACCTACTCTCTAAGGGGTATTTCGGGGTGCTGAACACGAATCTGAAGTCCGTTTCCCGATAAAACGCTTCCTTCATGGTTATTTTCGCGATTTTTCATAAAAATGTCCTGAAAATCAACTCTGTTTAATCCCTTTCAAACCTACTCTCTAAGGGGTATTTCGGGGTGCTGAACACGAATCTGAAGTCCGTTTCCCGATAAAACGCTTCCTTCATGGTTATTTTCGCGATTTTTCATAAAAATGTCCTGAAAATCAACTCTGTTTAATCCCTTTCAAACCTACTCTCTAAGGGGTATTTCGGGGTGCTGAACACGAATCTGAAGTCCGTTTCCCGATAAAACGCTTCCTTCATGGTTATTTTCGCGATTTTTCATAAAAATGTCCTGAAAATCAACTCTGTTTAATCCCTTTCAAACCTACTCTCTAAGGGGTATTTCGGGGTGCTGAACACGAATCTGAAGTCCGTTTCCCGATAAAACGCTTCCTTCATGGTTATTTTCGCGATTTTTCATAAAAATGTCCTGAAAATCAACTCTGTTTAATCCCTTTCAAACCTACTCTCTAAGGGGTATTTCGGGGTGCTGAACACGAATCTGAAGTCCGTTTCCCGATAAAACGCTTCCTTCATGGTTATTTTCGCGATTTTTCATAAAAATGTCCTGAAAATCAACTCTGTTTAATCCCTTTCAAACCTACTCTCTAAGGGGTATTTCGGGGTGCTGAACACGAATCTGAAGTCCGTTTCCCGATAAAACGCTTCCTTCATGGTTATTTTCGCGATTTTTCATAAAAATGTCCTGAAAATCAACTCTGTTTAATCCCTTTCAAACCTACTCTCTAAGGGGTATTTCGGGGTGCTGAACACGAATCTGAAGTCCGTTTCCCGATAAAACGCTTCCTTCATGGTTATTTTCGCGATTTTTCATAAAAATGTCCTGAAAATCAACTCTGTTTAATCCCTTTCAAACCTACTCTCTAAGGGGTATTTCGGGGTGCTGAACACGAATCTGAAGTCCGTTTCCCGATAAAACGCTTCCTTCATGGTTATTTTCGCGATTTTTCATAAAAATGTCCTGAAAATCAACTCTGTTTAATCCCTTTCAAACCTACTCTCTAAGGGGTATTTCGGGGTGCTGAACACGAATCTGAAGTCCGTTTCCCGATAAAACGCTTCCTTCATGGTTATTTTCGCGATTTTTCATAAAAATGTCCTGAAAATCAACTCTGTTTAATCCCTTTCAAACCTACTCTCTAAGGGGTATTTCGGGGTGCTGAACACGAATCTGAAGTCCGTTTCCCGATAAAACGCTTCCTTCATGGTTATTTTCGCGATTTTTCATAAAAATGTCCTGAAAATCAACTCTGTTTAATCCCTTTCAAACCTACTCTCTAAGGGGTATTTCGGGGTGCTGAACACGAATCTGAAGTCCGTTTCCCGATAAAACGCTTCCTTCATGGTTATTTTCGCGATTTTTCATAAAAATGTCCTGAAAATCAACTCTGTTTAATCCCTTTCAAACCTACTCTCTAAGGGGTATTTCGGGGTGCTGAACACGAATCTGAAGTCCGTTTCCCGATAAAACGCTTCCTTCATGGTTATTTTCGCGATTTTTCATAAAAATGTCCTGAAAATCAACTCTGTTTAATCCCTTTCAAACCTACTCTCTAAGGGGTATTTCGGGGTGCTGAACACGAATCTGAAGTCCGTTTCCCGATAAAACGCTTCCTTCATGGTTATTTTCGCGATTTTTCATAAAAATGTCCTGAAAATCAACTCTGTTTAATCCCTTTCAAACCTACTCTCTAAGGGGTATTTCGGGGTGCTGAACACGAATCTGAAGTCCGTTTCCCGATAAAACGCTTCCTTCATGGTTATTTTCGCGATTTTTCATAAAAATGTCCTGAAAATCAACTCTGTTTAATCCCTTTCAAACCTACTCTCTAAGGGGTATTTCGGGGTGCTGAACACGAATCTGAAGTCCGTTTCCCGATAAAACGCTTCCTTCATGGTTATTTTCGCGATTTTTCATAAAAATGTCCTGAAAATCAACTCTGTTTAATCCCTTTCAAACCTACTCTCTAAGGGGTATTTCGGGGTGCTGAACACGAATCTGAAGTCCGTTTCCCGATAAAACGCTTCCTTCATGGTTATTTTCGCGATTTTTCATAAAAATGTCCTGAAAATCAACTCTGTTTAATCCCTTTCAAACCTACTCTCTAAGGGGTATTTCGGGGTGCTGAACACGAATCTGAAGTCCGTTTCCCGATAAAACGCTTCCTTCATGGTTATTTTCGCGATTTTTCATAAAAATGTCCTGAAAATCAACTCTGTTTAATCCCTTTCAAACCTACTCTCTAAGGGGTATTTCGGGGTGCTGAACACGAATCTGAAGTCCGTTTCCCGATAAAACGCTTCCTTCATGGTTATTTTCGCGATTTTTCATAAAAATGTCCTGAAAATCAACTCTGTTTAATCCCTTTCAAACCTACTCTCTAAGGGGTATTTCGGGGTGCTGAACACGAATCTGAAGTCCGTTTCCCGATAAAACGCTTCCTTCATGGTTATTTTCGCGATTTTTCATAAAAATGTCCTGAAAATCAACTCTGTTTAATCCCTTTCAAACCTACTCTCTAAGGGGTATTTCGGGGTGCTGAACACGAATCTGAAGTCCGTTTCCCGATAAAACGCTTCCTTCATGGTTATTTTCGCGATTTTTCATAAAAATGTCCTGAAAATCAACTCTGTTTAATCCCTTTCAAACCTACTCTCTAAGGGGTATTTCGGGGTGCTGAACACGAATCTGAAGTCCGTTTCCCGATAAAACGCTTCCTTCATGGTTATTTTCGCGATTTTTCATAAAAATGTCCTGAAAATCAACTCTGTTTAATCCCTTTCAAACCTACTCTCTAAGGGGTATTTCGGGGTGCTGAACACGAATCTGAAGTCCGTTTCCCGATAAAACGCTTCCTTCATGGTTATTTTCGCGATTTTTCATAAAAATGTCCTGAAAATCAACTCTGTTTAATCCCTTTCAAACCTACTCTCTAAGGGGTATTTCGGGGTGCTGAACACGAATCTGAAGTCCGTTTCCCGATAAAACGCTTCCTTCATGGTTATTTTCGCGATTTTTCATAAAAATGTCCTGAAAATCAACTCTGTTTAATCCCTTTCAAACCTACTCTCTAAGGGGTATTTCGGGGTGCTGAACACGAATCTGAAGTCCGTTTCCCGATAAAACGCTTCCTTCATGGTTATTTTCGCGATTTTTCATAAAAATGTCCTGAAAATCAACTCTGTTTAATCCCTTTCAAACCTACTCTCTAAGGGGTATTTCGGGGTGCTGAACACGAATCTGAAGTCCGTTTCCCGATAAAACGCTTCCTTCATGGTTATTTTCGCGATTTTTCATAAAAATGTCCTGAAAATCAACTCTGTTTAATCCCTTTCAAACCTACTCTCTAAGGGGTATTTCGGGGTGCTGAACACGAATCTGAAGTCCGTTTCCCGATAAAACGCTTCCTTCATGGTTATTTTCGCGATTTTTCATAAAAATGTCCTGAAAATCAACTCTGTTTAATCCCTTTCAAACCTACTCTCTAAGGGGTATTTCGGGGTGCTGAACACGAATCTGAAGTCCGTTTCCCGATAAAACGCTTCCTTCATGGTTATTTTCGCGATTTTTCATAAAAATGTCCTGAAAATCAACTCTGTTTAATCCCTTTCAAACCTACTCTCTAAGGGGTATTTCGGGGTGCTGAACACGAATCTGAAGTCCGTTTCCCGATAAAACGCTTCCTTCATGGTTATTTTCGCGATTTTTCATAAAAATGTCCTGAAAATCAACTCTGTTTAATCCCTTTCAAACCTACTCTCTAAGGGGTATTTCGGGGTGCTGAACACGAATCTGAAGTCCGTTTCCCGATAAAACGCTTCCTTCATGGTTATTTTCGCGATTTTTCATAAAAATGTCCTGAAAATCAACTCTGTTTAATCCCTTTCAAACCTACTCTCTAAGGGGTATTTCGGGGTGCTGAACACGAATCTGAAGTCCGTTTCCCGATAAAACGCTTCCTTCATGGTTATTTTCGCGATTTTTCATAAAAATGTCCTGAAAATCAACTCTGTTTAATCCCTTTCAAACCTACTCTCTAAGGGGTATTTCGGGGTGCTGAACACGAATCTGAAGTCCGTTTCCCGATAAAACGCTTCCTTCATGGTTATTTTCGCGATTTTTCATAAAAATGTCCTGAAAATCAACTCTGTTTAATCCCTTTCAAACCTACTCTCTAAGGGGTATTTCGGGGTGCTGAACACGAATCTGAAGTCCGTTTCCCGATAAAACGCTTCCTTCATGGTTATTTTCGCGATTTTTCATAAAAATGTCCTGAAAATCAACTCTGTTTAATCCCTTTCAAACCTACTCTCTAAGGGGTATTTCGGGGTGCTGAACACGAATCTGAAGTCCGTTTCCCGATAAAACGCTTCCTTCATGGTTATTTTCGCGATTTTTCATAAAAATGTCCTGAAAATCAACTCTGTTTAATCCCTTTCAAACCTACTCTCTAAGGGGTATTTCGGGGTGCTGAACACGAATCTGAAGTCCGTTTCCCGATAAAACGCTTCCTTCATGGTTATTTTCGCGATTTTTCATAAAAATGTCCTGAAAATCAACTCTGTTTAATCCCTTTCAAACCTACTCTCTAAGGGGTATTTCGGGGTTTCGCGATTTTTCATAAAAATGTCCTGAAAATCAACTCTGTTTAATCCCTTTCAAACCTACTCTCTAAGGGGTATTTCGGGGTGCTGAACACGAATCTGAAGTCCGTTTCCCGATAAAACGCTTCCTTCATGGTTATTTTCGCGATTTTTCATAAAAATGTCCTGAAAATCAACTCTGTTTAATCCCTTTCAAACCTACTCTCTAAGGGGTATTTCGGGGTGCTGAACACGAATCTGAAGTCCGTTTCCCGATAAAACGCTTCCTTCATGGTTATTTTCGCGATTTTTCATAAAAATGTCCTGAAAATCAACTCTGTTTAATCCCTTTCAAACCTACTCTCTAAGGGGTATTTCGGGGTGCTGAACACGAATCTGAAGTCCGTTTCCCGATAAAACGCTTCCTTCATGGTTATTTTCGCGATTTTTCATAAAAATGTCCTGAAAATCAACTCTGTTTAATCCCTTTCAAACCTACTCTCTAAGGGGTATTTCGGGGTGCTGAACACGAATCTGAAGTCCGTTTCCCGATAAAACGCTTCCTTCATGGTTATTTTCGCGATTTTTCATAAAAATGTCCTGAAAATCAACTCTGTTTAATCCCTTTCAAACCTACTCTCTAAGGGGTATTTCGGGGTGCTGAACACGAATCTGAAGTCCGTTTCCCGATAAAACGCTTCCTTCATGGTTATTTTCGCGATTTTTCATAAAAATGTCCTGAAAATCAACTCTGTTTAATCCCTTTCAAACCTACTCTCTAAGGGGTATTTCGGGGTGCTGAACACGAATCTGAAGTCCGTTTCCCGATAAAACGCTTCCTTCATGGTTATTTTCGCGATTTTTCATCAAAATGTCCTGAAAATCAACTCTGTTTAATCCCTTTCAAACCTACTCTCTAAGGGGTATTTCGGGGTGCTGAACACGAATCTGAAGTCCGTTTCCCGATAAAACGCTTCCTTCATGGTTATTTTCGCGATTTTTCATAAAAATGTCCTGAAAATCAACTCTGTTTAATCCCTTTCAAACCTACTCTCTAAGGGGTATTTCGGGGTGCTGAACACGAATCTGAAGTCCGTTTCCCGATAAAACGCTTCCTTCATGGTTATTTTCGCGATTTTTCATAAAAATGTCCTGAAAATCAACTCTGTTTAATCCCTTTCAAACCTACTCTCTAAGGGGTATTTCGGGGTGCTGAACACGAATCTGAAGTCCGTTTCCCGATAAAACGCTTCCTTCATGGTTATTTTCGCGATTTTTCATAAAAATGTCCTG
>JAVIWC010009237.1:0-12494 GCA_031894815.1 Creontiades dilutus
CGGAGTCGGAAAGTGAATGGCTCTGTCGGATCACAGTTATCCAACTTTTCTCAATCACACGTAGACAGTTGAAGCATTTCGGCCAATAATCTCCTCAAGGAATCGGGGATTTCGTTTCTGTTTTGATCTTCTCCTTTGTTTTAAACATATAATTAAAGACACAATGGGCGATGGATTCCTGAGACAAGTGATAAAGGCACAAATGATTTCAGTTTAAACGCTTGTTTCTTCCTCTTCCAGTGAGACCTTTTTCAAGTAAAAGCGTGAATGCGGATTTGTTCATTCGGAGGTAGTTTTTATAATCGTCTACATTCACGATGTGGAGCAACTACCAGTCACAGTAGTTAACGCGATCTTCCAACAACTTCTTGACCCAAACCTTTATTTTCTTTTTTAAATCATGAGGCCAAAATTCACAAAGCTACTATTTTCCGTTTTTTTTTTTTTTTAAGTCAATTGCTTAGCCTGCACCTGGTACATTTTTTTTTCTCAAAGTTTTCGCAGCATCAAACCTACTCTCTAAGGGGTTTTCGGGGTGCTGAACACGAATCTGAAGTCCGTTTTTCGATAAAACGCTTCCTTCATGGTTATTTTCGCGTTTTTTCATCAAAATTGCTCAAAAATAAACTCTGTTTAATCGCTTTCAAACCTACTCTCTAAGGGGTTTTTCGGGGTGCTGAACACGAATCTGAAGTCCGTTTTTCGATAAAACGCTTCCTTCATGGTTATTTTCGCGTTTTTTCATCAAAATTGCTCAAAAATAAACTCTGTTTAATCGCTTTCAAACCTACTCTCTAAGGGGTTTTTCGGGGTGCTGAACACGAATCTGAAGTCCGTTTTTCGATAAAACGCTTCCTTCATGGTTATTTTCGCGTTTTTTCATCAAAATTGCTCAAAAATAAACTCTGTTTAATCGCTTTCAAACCTACTCTCTAAGGGGTTTTTCGGGGTGCTGAACACGAATCTGAAGTCCGTTTTTCGATAAAACGCTTCCTTCATGGTTATTTTCGCGTTTTTTCATCAAAATTGCTCAAAAATAAACTCTGTTTAATCGCTTTCAAACCTACTCTCTAAGGGGTTTTTCGGGGTGCTGAACACGAATCTGAAGTCCTTTTTTCGATAAAACGCTTCCTTCATGGTTATTTTCGCGTTTTTTCATCAAAATTGCTCAAAAATAAACTCTGTTTAATCGCTTTCAAACCTACTCTCTAAGGGGTTTTTCGGGGTGCTGAACACGAATCTGAAGTCCTTTTTTCGATAAAACGCTTCCTTCATGGTTATTTTCGCGTTTTTTCATCAAAATTGCTCAAAAATAAACTCTGTTTAATCGCTTTCAAACCTACTCTCTAAGGGGTTTTTCGGGGTGCTGAACACGAATCTGAAGTCCGTTTTTCGATAAAACGCTTCCTTCATGGTTATTTTCGCGTTTTTTCATCAAAATTGCTCAAAAATAAACTCTGTTTAATCGCTTTCAAACCTACTCTCTAAGGGGTTTTTCGGGGTGCTGAACACGAATCTGAAGTCCGTTTTTCGATAAAACGCTTCCTTCATGGTTATTTTCGCGTTTTTTCATCAAAATTGCTCAAAAATAAACTCTGTTTAATCGCTTTCAAACCTACTCTCTAAGGGGTTTTTCGGGGTGCTGAACACGAATCTGAAGTCCGTTTTTCGATAAAACGCTTCCTTCATGGTTATTTTCGCGTTTTTTCATCAAAATTGCTCAAAAATAAACTCTGTTTAATCGCTTTCAAACCTACTCTCTAAGGGGTTTTTCGGGGTGCTGAACACGAATCTGAAGTCCGTTTTTCGATAAAACGCTTCCTTCATGGTTATTTTCGCGTTTTTTCATCAAAATTGCTCAAAAATAAACTCTGTTTAATCGCTTTCAAACCTACTCTCTAAGGGGTTTTTCGGGGTGCTGAACACGAATCTGAAGTCCTTTTTTCGATAAAACGCTTCCTTCATGGTTATTTTCGCGTTTTTTCATCAAAATTGCTCAAAAATAAACTCTGTTTAATCGCTTTCAAACCTACTCTCTAACTTTTTTCGATAAAACGCTTCCTTCATGGTTATTTTCGCGTTTTTTCATCAAAATTGCTCAAAAATAAACTCTGTTTAATCGCTTTCAAACCTACTCTCTAAGGGGTTTTTCGGGGTGCTGAACACGAATCTGAAGTCCTTTTTTCGATAAAACGCTTCCTTCATGGTTATTTTCGCGTTTTTTCATCAAAATTGCTCAAAAATTAACTCTGTTTAATCGCTTTCAAACCTACTCTCTAAGGGTTTTTCGGGGTGCTGAACACGAATCTGAAGTCCTTTTTTCGATAAAACGCTTCCTTCATGGTTATTTTCGCGTTTTTTCATCAAAATTGCTCAAAAATAAACTCTGTTTAATCGCTTTCAAACCTACTCTCTAAGGGGTTTTTCGGGGTGCTGAACACGAATCTGAAGTCCTTTTTTCGATAAAACGCTTCCTTCATGGTTATTTTCGCGTTTTTTCATCAAAATTGCTCAAAAATAAACTCTGTTTAATCGCTTTCAAACCTACTCTCTAAGGGGTTTTTCGGGGTGCTGAACACGAATCTGAAGTCCTTTTTTCGATAAAACGCTTCCTTCATGGTTATTTTCGCGTTTTTTCATCAAAATTGCTCAAAAATAAACTCTGTTTAATCGCTTTCAAACCTACTCTCTAAGGGGTTTTTCGGGGTGCTGAACACGAATCTGAAGTCCTTTTTTCGATAAAACGCTTCCTTCATGGTTATTTTCGCGTTTTTTCATCAAAATTGCTCAAAAATAAACTCTGTTTAATCGCTTTCAAACCTACTCTCTAAGGGGTTTTTCGGGGTGCTGAACACGAATCTGAAGTCCTTTTTTCGATAAAACGCTTCCTTCATGGTTATTTTCGCGTTTTTTCATCAAAATTGCTCAAAAATAAACTCTGTTTAATCGCTTTCAAACCTACTCTCTAAGGGGTTTTTCGGGGTGCTGAACACGAATCTGAAGTCCTTTTTTCGATAAAACGCTTCCTTCATGGTTATTTTCGCGTTTTTTCATCAAAATTGCTCAAAAATAAACTCTGTTTAATCGCTTTCAAACCTACTCTCTAAGGGGTTTTTCGGGGTGCTGAACACGAATCTGAAGTCCTTTTTTCGATAAAACGCTTCCTTCATGGTTATTTTCGCGTTTTTTCATCAAAATTGCTCAAAAATAAACTCTGTTTAATCGCTTTCAAACCTACTCTCTAAGGGGTTTTTCGGGGTGCTGAACACGAATCTGAAGTCCTTTTTTCGATAAAACGCTTCCTTCATGGTTATTTTCGCGTTTTTTCATCAAAATTGCTCAAAAATAAACTCTGTTTAATCGCTTTCAAACCTACTCTCTAAGGGGTTTTTCGGGGTGCTGAACACGAATCTGAAGTCCTTTTTTCGATAAAACGCTTCCTTCATGGTTATTTTCGCGTTTTTTCATCAAAATTGCTCAAAAATAAACTCTGTTTAATCGCTTTCAAACCTACTCTCTAAGGGGTTTTTCGGGGTGCTGAACACGAATCTGAAGTCCTTTTTTCGATAAAACGCTTCCTTCATGGTTATTTTCGCGTTTTTTCATCAAAATTGCTCAAAAATAAACTCTGTTTAATCGCTTTCAAACCTACTCTCTAAGGGGTTTTTCGGGGTGCTGAACACGAATCTGAAGTCCTTTTTTCGATAAAACGCTTCCTTCATGGTTATTTTCGCGTTTTTTCATCAAAATTGCTCAAAAATAAACTCTGTTTAATCGCTTTCAAACCTACTCTCTAAGGGGTTTTTCGGGGTGCTGAACACGAATCTGAAGTCCTTTTTTCGATAAAACGCTTCCTTCATGGTTATTTTCGCGTTTTTTCATCAAAATTGCTCAAAAATAAACTCTGTTTAATCGCTTTCAAACCTACTCTCTAAGGGTTTTTCGGGGTGCTGAACACGAATCTGAAGTCCTTTTTTCGATAAAACGCTTCCTTCATGGTTATTTTCGCGTTTTTTCATCAAAATTGCTCAAAAATAAACTCTGTTTAATCGCTTTCAAACCTACTCTCTAAGGGGTTTTTCGGGGTGCTGAACACGAATCTGAAGTCCTTTTTTCGATAAAACGCTTCCTTCATGGTTATTTTCGCGTTTTTTCATCAAAATTGCTCAAAAATAAACTCTGTTTAATCGCTTTCAAACCTACTCTCTAAGGGGTTTTTCGGGGTGCTGAACACGAATCTGAAGTCCTTTTTCGATAAAACGCTTCCTTCATGGTTATTTTCGCGTTTTTTCATCAAAATTGCTCAAAAATAAACTCTGTTTAATCGCTTTCAAACCTACTCTCTAAGGGGTTTTTCGGGGTGCTGAACACGAATCTGAAGTCCTTTTTTCGATAAAACGCTTCCTTCATGGTTATTTTCGCGTTTTTTCATCAAAATTGCTCAAAAATAAACTCTGTTTAATCGCTTTCAAACCTACTCTCTAAGGGGTTTTTCGGGGTGCTGAACACGAATCTGAAGTCCTTTTTTCGATAAAACGCTTCCTTCATGGTTATTTTCGCGTTTTTTCATCAAAATTGCTCAAAAATAAACTCTGTTTAATCGCTTTCAAACCTACTCTCTAAGGGGTTTTTCGGGGTGCTGAACACGAATCTGAAGTCCTTTTTTCGATAAAACGCTTCCTTCATGGTTATTTTCGCGTTTTTTCATCAAAATTGCTCAAAAATAAACTCTGTTTAATCGCTTTCAAACCTACTCTCTAAGGGGTTTTTCGGGGTGCTGAACACGAATCTGAAGTCCTTTTTTCGATAAAACGCTTCCTTCATGGTTATTTTCGCGTTTTTTCATCAAAATTGCTCAAAAATAAACTCTGTTTAATCGCTTTCAAACCTACTCTCTAAGGGGTTTTTCGGGGTGCTGAACACGAATCTGAAGTCCTTTTTTCGATAAAACGCTTCCTTCATGGTTATTTTCGCGTTTTTTCATCAAAATTGCTCAAAAATAAACTCTGTTTAATCGCTTTCAAACCTACTCTCTAAGGGGTTTTCGGGGTGCTGAACACGAATCTGAAGTCCTTTTTTCGATAAAACGCTTCCTTCATGGTTATTTTCGCGTTTTTTCATCAAAATTGCTCAAAAATAAACTCTGTTTAATCGCTTTCAAACCTACTCTCTAAGGGGTTTTTCGGGGTGCTGAACACGAATCTGAAGTCCTTTTTTCGATAAAACGCTTCCTTCATGGTTATTTTCGCGTTTTTTCATCAAAATTGCTCAAAAATAAACTCTGTTTAATCGCTTTCAAACCTACTCTCTAAGGGGTTTTTCGGGGTGCTGAACACGAATCTGAAGTCCTTTTTTCGATAAAACGCTTCCTTCATGGTTATTTTCGCGTTTTTTCATCAAAATTGCTCAAAAATAAACTCTGTTTAATCGCTTTCAAACCTACTCTCTAAGGGGTTTTTCGGGGTGCTGAACACGAATCTGAAGTCCTTTTTTCGATAAAACGCTTCCTTCATGGTTATTTTCGCGTTTTTTCATCAAAATTGCTCAAAAATAAACTCTGTTTAATCGCTTTCAAACCTACTCTCTAAGGGGTTTTCGGGGTGCTGAACACGAATCTGAAGTCCTTTTTTCGATAAAACGCTTCCTTCATGGTTATTTTCGCGTTTTTTCATCAAAATTGCTCAAAAATAAACTCTGTTTAATCGCTTTCAAACCTACTCTCTAAGGGTTTTTCGGGGTGCTGAACACGAATCTGAAGTCCTTTTTTCGATAAAACGCTTCCTTCATGGTTATTTTCGCGTTTTTTCATCAAAATTGCTCAAAAATAAACTCTGTTTAATCGCTTTCAAACCTACTCTCTAAGGGGTTTTTCGGGGTGCTGAACACGAATCTGAAGTCCTTTTTTCGATAAAACGCTTCCTTCATGGTTATTTTCGCGTTTTTTCATCAAAATTGCTCAAAAATAAACTCTGTTTAATCGCTTTCAAACCTACTCTCTAAGGGGTTTTTCGGGGTGCTGAACACGAATCTGAAGTCCTTTTTTCGATAAAACGCTTCCTTCATGGTTATTTTCGCGTTTTTTCATCAAAATTGCTCAAAAATAAACTCTGTTTAATCGCTTTCAAACCTACTCTCTAAGGGGTTTTCGGGGTGCTGAACACGAATCTGAAGTCCTTTTTTCGATAAAACTTCCTTCATGGTTATTTTCGCGTTTTTTCATCAAAATTGCTCAAAAATAAACTCTGTTTAATCGCTTTCAAACCTACTCTCTAAGGGGTTTTTCGGGGTGCTGAACACGAATCTGAAGTCCTTTTTTCGATAAAACGCTTCCTTCATGGTTATTTTCGCGTTTTTTCATCAAAATTGCTCAAAAATAAACTCTGTTTAATCGCTTTCAAACCTACTCTCTAAGGGGTTTTTCGGGGTGCTGAACACGAATCTGAAGTCCTTTTTTCGATAAAACGCTTCCTTCATGGTTATTTTCGCGTTTTTTCATCAAAATTGCTCAAAAATAAACTCTGTTTAATCGCTTTCAAACCTACTCTCTAAGGGGTTTTTCGGGGTGCTGAACACGAATCTGAAGTCCTTTTTTCGATAAAACGCTTCCTTCATGGTTATTTTCGCGTTTTTTCATCAAAATTGCTCAAAAATAAACTCTGTTTAATCGCTTTCAAACCTACTCTCTAAGGGGTTTTTCGGGGTGCTGAACACGAATCTGAAGTCCTTTTTTCGATAAAACGCTTCCTTCATGGTTATTTTCGCGTTTTTTCATCAAAATTGCTCAAAAATAAACTCTGTTTAATCGCTTTCAAACCTACTCTCTAAGGGGTTTTTCGGGGTGCTGAACACGAATCTGAAGTCCTTTTTTCGATAAAACGCTTCCTTCATGGTTATTTTCGCGTTTTTTCATCAAAATTGCTCAAAAATAAACTCTGTTTAATCGCTTTCAAACCTACTCTCTAAGGGGTTTTTCGGGGTGCTGAACACGAATCTGAAGTCCTTTTTTCGATAAAACGCTTCCTTCATGGTTATTTTCGCGTTTTTTCATCAAAATTGCTCAAAAATAAACTCTGTTTAATCGCTTTCAAACCTACTCTCTAAGGGGTTTTTCGGGGTGCTGAACACGAATCTGAAGTCCTTTTTTCGATAAAACGCTTCCTTCATGGTTATTTTCGCGTTTTTTCATCAAAATTGCTCAAAAATAAACTCTGTTTAATCGCTTTCAAACCTACTCTCTAAGGGGTTTTTCGGGGTGCTGAACACGAATCTGAAGTCCTTTTTTCGATAAAACGCTTCCTTCATGGTTATTTTCGCGTTTTTTCATCAAAATTGCTCAAAAATAAACTCTGTTTAATCGCTTTCAAACCTACTCTCTAAGGGTTTTTCGGGGTGCTGAACACGAATCTGAAGTCCTTTTTTCGATAAAACGCTTCCTTCATGGTTATTTTCGCGTTTTTTCATCAAAATTGCTCAAAAATAAACTCTGTTTAATCGCTTTCAAACCTACTCTCTAAGGGGTTTTTCGGGGTGCTGAACACGAATCTGAAGTCCTTTTTTCGATAAAACGCTTCCTTCATGGTTATTTTCGCGTTTTTTCATCAAAATTGCTCAAAAATAAACTCTGTTTAATCGCTTTCAAACCTACTCTCTAAGGGGTTTTTCGGGGTGCTGAACACGAATCTGAAGTCCTTTTTTCGATAAAACGCTTCCTTCATGGTTATTTTCGCGTTTTTTCATCAAAATTGCTCAAAAATAAACTCTGTTTAATCGCTTTCAAACCTACTCTCTAAGGGGTTTTTCGGGGTGCTGAACACGAATCTGAAGTCCTTTTTTCGATAAAACGCTTCCTTCATGGTTATTTTCGCGTTTTTTCATCAAAATTGCTCAAAAATAAACTCTGTTTAATCGCTTTCAAACCTACTCTCTAAGGGGTTTTTCGGGGTGCTGAACACGAATCTGAAGTCCTTTTTTCGATAAAACGCTTCCTTCATGGTTATTTTCGCGTTTTTTCATCAAAATTGCTCAAAAATAAACTCTGTTTAATCGCTTTCAAACCTACTCTCTAAGGGGTTTTTCGGGGTGCTGAACACGAATCTGAAGTCCTTTTTTCGATAAAACGCTTCCTTCATGGTTATTTTCGCGTTTTTTCATCAAAATTGCTCAAAAATAAACTCTGTTTAATCGCTTTCAAACCTACTCTCTAAGGGGTTTTTCGGGGTGCTGAACACGAATCTGAAGTCCTTTTTTCGATAAAACGCTTCCTTCATGGTTATTTTCGCGTTTTTTCATCAAAATTGCTCAAAAATAAACTCTGTTTAATCGCTTTCAAACCTACTCTCTAAGGGGTTTTTCGGGGTGCTGAACACGAATCTGAAGTCCTTTTTTCGATAAAACGCTTCCTTCATGGTTATTTTCGCGTTTTTTCATCAAAATTGCTCAAAAATAAACTCTGTTTAATCGCTTTCAAACCTACTCTCTAAGGGGTTTTTCGGGGTGCTGAACACGAATCTGAAGTCTTTTTTCGATAAAACGCTTCCTTCATGGTTATTTTCGCGTTTTTTCATCAAAATTGCTCAAAAATAAACTCTGTTTAATCGCTTTCAAACCTACTCTCTAAGGGGTTTTTCGGGGTGCTGAACACGAATCTGAAGTCCTTTTTTCGATAAAACGCTTCCTTCATGGTTATTTTCGCGTTTTTTCATCAAAATTGCTCAAAAATAAACTCTGTTTAATCGCTTTCAAACCTACTCTCTAAGGGGTTTTTCGGGGTGCTGAACACGAATCTGAAGTCCTTTTTTCGATAAAACGCTTCCTTCATGGTTATTTTCGCGTTTTTTCATCAAAATTGCTCAAAAATAAACTCTGTTTAATCGCTTTCAAACCTACTCTCTAAGGGGTTTTTCGGGGTGCTGAACACGAATCTGAAGTCCTTTTTTCGATAAAACGCTTCCTTCATGGTTATTTTCGCGTTTTTTCATCAAAATTGCTCAAAAATAAACTCTGTTTAATCGCTTTCAAACCTACTCTCTAAGGGGTTTTTCGGGGTGCTGAACACGAATCTGAAGTCCTTTTTTCGATAAAACGCTTCCTTCATGGTTATTTTCGCGTTTTTTCATCAAAATTGCTCAAAAATAAACTCTGTTTAATCGCTTTCAAACCTACTCTCTAAGGGGTTTTTCGGGGTGCTGAACACGAATCTGAAGTCCTTTTTTCGATAAAACGCTTCCTTCATGGTTATTTTCGCGTTTTTTCATCAAAATTGCTCAAAAATAAACTCTGTTTAATCGCTTTCAAACCTACTCTCTAAGGGGTTTTTCGGGGTGCTGAACACGAATCTGAAGTCCTTTTTTCGATAAAACGCTTCCTTCATGGTTATTTTCGCGTTTTTTCATCAAAATTGCTCAAAAATAAACTCTGTTTAATCGCTTTCAAACCTACTCTCTAAGGGGTTTTTCGGGGTGCTGAACACGAATCTGAAGTCCTTTTTTCGATAAAACGCTTCCTTCATGGTTATTTTCGCGTTTTTTCATCAAAATTGCTCAAAAATAAACTCTGTTTAATCGCTTTCAAACCTACTCTCTAAGGGGTTTTTCGGGGTGCTGAACACGAATCTGAAGTCCTTTTTTCGATAAAACGCTTCCTTCATGGTTATTTTCGCGTTTTTTCATCAAAATTGCTCAAAAATAAACTCTGTTTAATCGCTTTCAAACCTACTCTCTAAGGGGTTTTTCGGGGTGCTGAACACGAATCTGAAGTCCTTTTTTCGATAAAACGCTTCCTTCATGGTTATTTTCGCGTTTTTTCATCAAAATTGCTCAAAAATAAACTCTGTTTAATCGCTTTCAAACCTACTCTCTAAGGGGTTTTTCGGGGTGCTGAACACGAATCTGAAGTCCTTTTTTCGATAAAACGCTTCCTTCATGGTTATTTTCGCGTTTTTTCATCAAAATTGCTCAAAAATAAACTCTGTTTAATCGCTTTCAAACCTACTCTCTAAGGGGTTTTTCGGGGTGCTGAACACGAATCTGAAGTCCTTTTTTCGATAAAACGCTTCCTTCATGGTTATTTTCGCGTTTTTTCATCAAAATTGCTCAAAAATAAACTCTGTTTAATCGCTTTCAAACCTACTCTCTAAGGGGTTTTTCGGGGTGCTGAACACGAATCTGAAGTCCTTTTTTCGATAAAACGCTTCCTTCATGGTTATTTTCGCGTTTTTTCATCAAAATTGCTCAAAAATTAACTCTGTTTAATCGCTTTCAAACCTACTCTCTAAGGGGTTTTTCGGGGTGCTGAACACGAATCTGAAGTCCTTTTTTCGATAAAACGCTTCCTTCATGGTTATTTTCGCGTTTTTTCATCAAAATTGCTCAAAAATTAACTCTGTTTAATCGCTTTCAAACCTACTCTCTAAGGGGTTTTTCGGGGTGCTGAACACGAATCTGAAGTCCTTTTTTCGATAAAACGCTTCCTTCATGGTTATTTTCGCGTTTTTTCATCAAAATTGCTCAAAAATTAACTCTGTTTAATCGCTTTCAAACCTACTCTCTAAGGGGTTTTTCGGGGTGCTGAACACGAATCTGAAGTCCTTTTTTCGATAAAACGCTTCCTTCATGGTTATTTTCGCGTTTTTTCATCAAAATTGCTCAAAAATTAACTCTGTTTAATCGCTTTCAAACCTACTCTCTAAAAATTAACTCTGTTTAATCGCTTTCAAACCTACTCTCTAAGGGGTTTTTCGGGGTGCTGAACACGAATCTGAAGTCCTTTTTTCGATAAAACGCTTCCTTCATGGTTATTTTCGCGTTTTTTCATCAAAATTGCTCAAAAATAAACTCTGTTTAATCGCTTTCAAACCTACTCTCTAAGGGGTTTTTCGGGGTGCTGAACACGAATCTGAAGTCCTTTTTTCGATAAAACGCTTCCTTCATGGTTATTTTCGCGTTTTTTCATCAAAATTGCTCAAAAATAAACTCTGTTTAATCGCTTTCAAACCTACTCTCTAAGGGTTTTTCGGGGTGCTGAACACGAATCTGAAGTCCTTTTTTCGATAAAACGCTTCCTTCATGGTTATTTTCGCGTTTTTTCATCAAAATTGCTCAAAAATAAACTCTGTTTAATCGCTTTCAAACCTACTCTCTAAGGGGTTTTTCGGGGTGCTGAACACGAATCTGAAGTCCTTTTTTCGATAAAACGCTTCCTTCATGGTTATTTTCGCGTTTTTTCATCAAAATTGCTCAAAAATAAACTCTGTTTAATCGCTTTCAAACCTACTCTCTAAGGGGTTTTTCGGGGTGCTGAACACGAATCTGAAGTCCTTTTTTCGATAAAACGCTTCCTTCATGGTTATTTTCGCGTTTTTTCATCAAAATTGCTCAAAAATAAACTCTGTTTAATCGCTTTCAAACCTACTCTCTAAGGGGTTTTTCGGGGTGCTGAACACGAATCTGAAGTCCTTTTTTCGATAAAACGCTTCCTTCATGGTTATTTTCGCGTTTTTTCATCAAAATTGCTCAAAAATAAACTCTGTTTAATCGCTTTCAAACCTACTCTCTAAGGGGTTTTTCGGGGTGCTGAACACGAATCTGAAGTCCTTTTTTCGATAAAACGCTTCCTTCATGGTTATTTTCGCGTTTTTTCATCAAAATTGCTCAAAAATAAACTCTGTTTAATCGCTTTCAAACCTACTCTCTAAGGGGTTTTTCGGGGTGCTGAACACGAATCTGAAGTCCTTTTTTCGATAAAACGCTTCCTTCATGGTTATTTTCGCGTTTTTTCATCAAAATTGCTCAAAAATAAACTCTGTTTAATCGCTTTCAAACCTACTCTCTAAGGGGTTTTTCGGGGTGCTGAACACGAATCTGAAGTCCTTTTTTCGATAAAACGCTTCCTTCATGGTTATTTTCGCGTTTTTTCATCAAAATTGCTCAAAAATTAACTCTGTTTAATCGCTTTCAAACCTACTCTCTAAGGGGTTTTTCGGGGTGCTGAACACGAATCTGAAGGAAGTCCTTTTCTCGATAAAACGCTTCCTTCATGGTTATTTTCGCGTTTTTTCATCAAAATTGCTCAAAAATAAACTCTGTTTAATCGCTTTCAAACCTACTCTCTAAGGGGTTTTTCGGGGTGCTGAACACGAATCTGAAGTCCTTCTTTCGATAAAACGCTTCCTTCATGGTTATTGTCGCGTTTTTTCATCAAAATTGCTCAAAAATTAACTCTGTTTAATCGCTTTCAAACCTACTCTCTAAGGGGGTTTTCGGGGTGCTGAACACGAATCTGAAGTCCTTTTCTCGATAATTCAAACCTACTCTCTAAGGGGTTTTTCGGGGTGCTGAACACGAATCTGAAGTCCTTTTTCGATAAAACGCTTCCTTCATGGTTATTTTCGCGTTTTTCATCAAAATTGCTCAAAAATAAACTCTGTTTAATCGCTTTCAAACCTACTCTCCCAGGGGTTTTCAGGGCTGAACACGAATCTGAATCCTTTTTTCGAT
>JAVIWC010009238.1:0-12805 GCA_031894815.1 Creontiades dilutus
TTTTGAGCAACTTTGATGAAAAAACGCGAAAATAACCATGAAGGAAGCGTTTTATCGAAAAACGGACTTCAGATTCGTGTTCAGCACCCCGAAAAACCCCTTAGAGAGTAGGTTTGAAAGCGATTAAACAGAGTTAATTTTTGAGCAATTTTGATGAAAAAACGCGAAAATAACCATGAAGGAAGCGTTTTATCGAAAAACGGACTTCAGATTCGTGTTCAGCACCCCGAAAAACCCCTTAGAGAGTAGGTTTGAAAGCGATTAAACAGAGTTAATTTTTGAGCAATTTTGATGAAAAAACGCGAAAATAACCATGAAGGAAGCGTTTTATCGAAAAACGGACTTCAGATTCGTGTTCAGCACCCCGAAAAACCCCTTAGAGAGTAGGTTTGAAAGCGATTAAACAGAGTTAATTTTTGAGCAATTTTGATGAAAAAACGCGAAAATAACCATGAAGGAAGCGTTTTATCGAAAAACGGACTTCAGATTCGTGTTCAGCACCCCGAAAAACCCCTTAGAGAGTAGGTTTGAAAGCGATTAAACAGAGTTAATTTTTGAGCAATTTTGATGAAAAAACGCGAAAATAACCATGAAGGAAGCGTTTTATCGAAAAACGGACTTCAGATTCGTGTTCAGCACCCCGAAAAACCCCTTAGAGAGTAGGTTTGAAAGCGATTAAACAGAGTTAATTTTTGAGCAACTTTGATGAAAAAACGCGAAAATAACCATGAAGGAAGCGTTTTATCGAAAAACGGACTTCAGATTCGTGTTCAGCACCCCGAAAAACCCCTTAGAGAGTAGGTTTGAAAGCGATTAAACAGAGTTAATTTTTGAGCAATTTTGATGAAAAAACGCGAAAATAACCATGAAGGAAGCGTTTTATCGAAAAACGGACTTCAGATTCGTGTTCAGCACCCCGAAAAACCCCTTAGAGAGTAGGTTTGAAAGCGATTAAACAGAGTTAATTTTTGAGCAATTTTGATGAAAAAACGCGAAAATAACCATGAAGGAAGCGTTTTATCGAAAAACGGACTTCAGATTCGTGTTCAGCACCCCGAAAAACCCCTTAGAGAGTAGGTTTGAAAGCGATTAAACAGAGTTAATTTTTGAGCAATTTTGATGAAAAAACGCGAAAATAACCATGAAGGAAGCGTTTTATCGAAAAACGGACTTCAGATTCGTGTTCAGCACCCCGAAAAACCCCTTAGAGAGTAGGTTTGAAAGCGATTAAACAGAGTTAATTTTTGAGCAACTTTGATGAAAAAACTTATCAAACTATGTGAGCCTATTTTTGAGCAATTTTGATGAAAAACGCGAAGATAACCATGAAGGAAGCGTTTTATCAAAAAAAGGACTTCAGATTCGTGTTCAGCATCCTGAAAGACCCCCTAGAGAGTAGGTTTGAAAGCGATTAAACAGAGTTTATTTTTGAGCAATATTGATGAAAAAACGCGAAAATAACCATGAAGGAAGCGTTTTATCGGAAAAAGGACTTCAGATTCGTGTTCAGCACCCCGAAAGACCCCCTAGAGAGTAGGTTTGAATGAGATTAAACAGAGTTTATTTTTGAGCAATTTTGATGAAAAAACGCGAAAATAACCATGAAGGAAGCGTTTTATCGGAAAAAGGACTTCAGATTCGTGTTCAGCATCCCGAAAAACCCCTTAGAGAGTAGGTTTGAGAGCGATTAAACAGAGTTTATTTTTGAGCAATTTTGATGAAAAAACGCGAAAATAACCATGAAGGAAGTTGTTTTAATATCGAAAAAAGGACTTCAGATTCGTGTTCAGCACCCCGAAAAACCCCTTAGAGAGTAGGTTTGAAAGCGATTAAACAGAGTTTATTTTTGAGCAATTTTGATGAAAAAACGCGAAAATAACCATGAAGGAAGCGTTTTATCGAAAAAAGGACTTCAGATTCGTGTTCAGCACCCCGAAAAACCCCTTAGAGAGTAGGTTTGAAAGCGATTAAACAGAGTTTATTTTTGAGCAATTTTGATGAAAAAACGCGAAAATAACCATGAAGGAAGCGTTTTATCGAAAAAGGACTTCAGATTCGTGTTCAGCACCCCGAAAAACCCCTTAGAGAGTAGGTTTGAAAGCGATTAAACAGAGTTTATTTTTGAGCAATTTTGATGAAAAAACGCGAAAATAACCATGAAGGAAGCGTTTTATCGAAAAAAGGACTTCAGATTCGTGTTCAGCACCCCGAAAAACCCCTTAGAGAGTAGGTTTGAAAGCGATTAAACAGAGTTTATTTTTGAGCAATTTTGATGAAAAAACGCGAAAATAACCATGAAGGAAGCGTTTTATCGAAAAAAGGACTTCAGATTCGTGTTCAGCACCCCGAAAAACCCCTTAGAGAGTAGGTTTGAAAGCGATTAAACAGAGTTTATTTTTGAGCAATTTTGATGAAAAAACGCGAAAATAACCATGAAGGAAGCGTTTTATCGAAAAAAGGACTTCAGATTCGTGTTCAGCACCCCGAAAAACCCCTTAGAGAGTAGGTTTGAAAGCGATTAAACAGAGTTTATTTTTGAGCAATTTTGATGAAAAAACGCGAAAATAACCATGAAGGAAGCGTTTTATCGAAAAAAGGACTTCAGATTCGTGTTCAGCACCCCGAAAAACCCCTTAGAGAGTAGGTTTGAAAGCGATTAAACAGAGTTTATTTTTGAGCAATTTTGATGAAAAAACGCGAAAATAACCATGAAGGAAGCGTTTTATCGAAAAAAGGACTTCAGATTCGTGTTCAGCACCCCGAAAAACCCCTTAGAGAGTAGGTTTGAAAGCGATTAAACAGAGTTTATTTTTGAGCAATTTTGATGAAAAAACGCGAAAATAACCATGAAGGAAGCGTTTTATCGAAAAAGGACTTCAGATTCGTGTTCAGCACCCCGAAAAACCCCTTAGAGAGTAGGTTTGAAAGCGATTAAACAGAGTTTATTTTTGAGCAATTTTGATGAAAAAACGCGAAAATAACCATGAAGGAAGCGTTTTATCGAAAAAAGGACTTCAGATTCGTGTTCAGCACCCCGAAAACCCCTTAGAGAGTAGGTTTGAAAGCGATTAAACAGAGTTTATTTTTGAGCAATTTTGATGAAAAAACGCGAAAATAACCATGAAGGAAGCGTTTTATCGAAAAAAGGACTTCAGATTCGTGTTCAGCACCCCGAAAAACCCCTTAGAGAGTAGGTTTGAAAGCGATTAAACAGAGTTTATTTTTGAGCAATTTTGATGAAAAAACGCGAAAATAACCATGAAGGAAGCGTTTTATCGAAAAAAGGACTTCAGATTCGTGTTCAGCACCGAAAACCCCTTAGAGAGTAGGTTTGAAAGCGATTAAACAGAGTTTATTTTCGAGCAATTTTGATGAAAAATCGCGAAAATAACCGTGAAGGAAGCGTTTTATCGAAAAAAGGACTTCAGATTCGTGTTCAGCGCCCCGAAAAACCCCTTAGAGAGTAGGTTTGAAACCGATTAAACAGAGTTTATTTCTGAGCAATTTTGATGAAAAAACGCGAAAATAACCATGAAGGAAGCGTTTTATCGAAAAAAGGACTTTAGATTCGTGTTCAGCACCCTGAAAAACCCCTTAGAGAGTAGGTTTGAAAGCGATTAAACAGAGTTTATTTTTGAGCAATTTTGATGAAAAAACGCGAAAATAACCATGAAGGAAGCGTTTTATCGAAAAAGGACTTCAGATTCGTGTTCAGCACCCCGAAAGACCCCCTAGAGAGTAGGTTTGAAAGAGATTAAACAGAGTTTATTTTTGAGCAATTTTGATGAAAAAACGCGAAAATAACCATGAAGGAAGCGTTTTATCGAAAAAAGGACTTCAGATTCGTGTTCAGCACCCCGAAAACCCCTTAGAGAGTAGGTTTGAAAGCGATTAAACAGAGTTTATTTTTGAGCAATTTTGATGAAAAAACGCGAAAATAACCATGAAGGAAGCGTTTTATCGAAAAAAGGACTTCAGATTCGTGTTCAGCACCCCGAAAAACCCCTTAGAGAGTAGGTTTGAAAGCGATTAAACAGAGTTTATTTTTGAGCAATTTTGATGAAAAAACGCGAAAATAACCATGAAGGAAGCGTTTTATCGAAAAAAGGACTTCAGATTCGTGTTCAGCACCCCGAAAAACCCCTTAGAGAGTAGGTTTGAAAGCGATTAAACAGAGTTTATTTTTGAGCAATTTTGATGAAAAAACGCGAAAATAACCATGAAGGAAGCGTTTTATCGAAAAAAGGACTTCAGATTCGTGTTCAGCACCCCGAAAACCCCTTAGAGAGTAGGTTTGAAAGCGATTAAACAGAGTTAATTTTTGAGCAATTTTGATGAAAAAACGCGAAAATAACCATGAAGGAAGCGTTTTATCGAAAAAAGGACTTCAGATTCGTGTTCAGCACCCCGAAAAACCCCTTAGAGAGTAGGTTTGAAAGCGATTAAACAGAGTTTATTTTTGAGCAATTTTGATAAAAAAACGCGAAAATAACCATGAAGGAAGCGTTTTATCGAAAAAGGACTTCAGATTCGTGTTCAGCACCCCGAAAAACCCCTTAGAGAGTAGGTTTGAAAGCGATTAAACAGAGTTTATTTTTGAGCAATTTTGATGAAAAAACGCGAAAATAACCATGAAGGAAGCGTTTTATCGAAAAAAGGACTTCAGATTCGTGTTCAGCACCCCGAAAACCCCTTAGAGAGTAGGTTTGAAAGCGATTAAACAGAGTTTATTTTTGAGCAATTTTGATGAAAAACGCGAAAATAACCATGAAGGAAGCGTTTTATCGAAAAAAGGACTTCAGATTCGTGTTCAGCACCCCGAAAAACCCCTCAGAGAGTAGGTTTGAAAGCGATTAAACAGAGTTTATTTTTGAGCAATTTTGATGGAAAACGCGAAAATAACCATGAAGGAAGCGTTTTATCGAAAAAAAGGACTTCAGATTCCCGTTCAGCACCCCGAAAAACCCCTTAAAGAATAGGTTTGAAAGCGATTAAACCGAGTTTATTTGTGAGCAATTTTGATGAAAAAAACGCGAAAATAACCATGAAGGAAGCGTTTTATCGAAAAAAGGACTTCAGATTCGTGTTCAGCACCCCGAAAACCCCTTAGAGAGTAGGTTTGAAAGCGATTAAACAGAGTTTATTTTTGAGCAATTTTGATGAAAAAACGCGAAAATAACCATGAAGGAAGCGTTTTATCGGAAAAAGGACTTCAGATTCGTGTTCAGCACCCCGAAAAACCCCCTAGAGAGTAGGTTTGAAAGCGATTAAACAGAGTTTATTTTTGAGCAATTTTGATGAAAAAACGCGAAAATAACCATGAAGGAAGCGTTTTATCGAAAAAGGACTTCAGATTCGTGTTCAGCACCCCGAAAAACCCCTTAGAGAGTAGGTTTGAAAGCGATTAAACAGAGTTTATTTTTGAGCAATTTTGATGAAAAAACGCGAAAATAACCATGAAGGAAGCGTTTTATCGAAAAAGGACTTCAGATTCGTGTTCAGCACCCCGAAAAACCCCTTAGAGAGTAGGTTTGAAAGCGATTAAACAGAGTTTATTTTTGAGCAATTTTGATGAAAAAACGCGAAAATAACCATGAAGGAAGCGTTTTATCGGAAAAAGGACTTCAGATTCGTGTTCAGCACCCCGAAAAACCCTTAGAGAGTAGGTTTGAAAGCGATTAAACAGAGTTTATTTTTGAGCAATTTTGATGAAAAAACGCGAAAATAACCATGAAGGAAGCGTTTTATCGAAAAAAGGACTTCAGATTCGTGTTCAGCACCCCGAAAAACCCCTTAGAAAATAGGTTTGAAAGCGATTAAACAGAGTTTATTTTTGAGCAATTTTGATGAAAAAACGCGAAAATAACCATGAAGGAAGCGTTTTATCGAAAAAGGACTTCAGATTCGTGTTCAGCACCCCGAAAAACCCCTTAGAGAGTAGGTTTGAAAGCGATTAAACAGAGTTTATTTTTGAGCAATTTTGATGAAAAAACGCGAAAATAACCATGAAGGAAGCGTTTTATCGAAAAAAGGACTTCAGATTCGTGTTCAGCACCCCTGAAAACCCCTTAGAGAGTAGGTTTGAAAGCGATTAAACAGAGTTTATTTTTGAGCAATTTTGATGAAAAAACGCGAAAATAACCATGAAGGAAGCGTTTTATCGAAAAAGGACTTCAGATTCGTGTTCAGCACCCCGAAAAACCCCTTAGAGAGTAGGTTTGAAAGCGATTAAACAGAGTTTATTTTTGAGCAATTTTGATGAAAGACTTCAGATTCTTGTTCAGCACCCCGAAAAACCCCTTAGAGAGTAGGTTTGAAAGCGATTGAACAGAGTTTATTTTTGAGCAATTTTGATGAAAAAACGCGAAAATAACCATGAAGGAAGCGTTTTATCGGAAAAAGGACTTCAGATTCGTGTTCAGCACCCCGAAAAACCCCTTAGAGAGTAGGTTTGAAAGCGATTAAACAGAGTTTATTTTTGAGCAATTTTGATGAAAAAACGCGAAAATAACCATGAAGGAAGCGTTTTATCGAAAAAAGGACTTCAGATTCGTGTTCAGCACCCCGAAAAACCCCTTAGAGAGTAGGTTTGAAAGCGATTAAACAGAGTTTATTTTTGAGCAATTTTGATGAAAAAACGCGAAAATAACCATGAAGGAAGCGTTTTATCGAAAAAAGGACTTCAGATTCGTGTTCAGCACCCCGAAAAACCCCTTAATGAGTAGGTTCGTAAGAGATTAAACAGAGTTTATTTTTGAGCAATTTTGATGAAAAAACGCGAAAATAACCATGAAGGAAGCGTTTTATCGGAAAAAGGACTTATGATTCGTGTTCAGCACCCCGAAAAACCCCTTAGAGAGTAGGTTTGAAAGCGATTAAACAGAGTTTATTTTTGAGCAATTTTGATGAAAAAACGCGAAAATAACCATGAAGGAAGCGTTTTATCGAAAAAGGACTTCAGATTCGTGTTCAGCACCCCGAAAAACCCCTTAGAGAGTAGGTTTGAAAGCGATTAAACAGAGTTTATTTTTGAGCAATTTTGATGAAAAAACGCGAAAATAACCATGAAGGAAGCGTTTTATCGAAAAAAGGACTTCAGATTCGTGTTCAGCACCCCGAAAAACCCCTTAGAGAGTAGGTTTGAAAGCGATTAAACAGAGTTTATTTTTGAGCAATTTTGATGAAAAAACGCGAAAATAACCATGAAGGAAGCGTTTTATCGGAAAAAGGACTTCAGATTCGTGTTCAGCACCCCGAAAAACCCCTTAGAGAGTAGGTTTGAAAGCGATTAAACAGAGTTTATTTTTGAGCAATTTTGATGAAAAAACGCGAAAATAACCATGAAGGAAGCGTTTTATCGAAAAAAGGACTTCAGATTCGTGTTCAGCACCCCGAAAAACCCCTTAGAGAGTAGGTTTGAAAGCGATTAAACAGAGTTTATTTTTGAGCAATTTTGATGAAAAAACGCGAAAATAACCATGAAGGAAGCGTTTTATCGAAAAAAGGACTTCAGATTCGTGTTCAGCGCCCCGAAAAACCCCTTAGAGAGTAGGTTTGAAAGCGATTAAACAGAGTTTATTTTTGAGCAATTTTGATGAAAAAACGCGAAAATAACCATGAAGGAAGCGTTTTATCGAAAAAAGGACTTCAGATTCGTGTTCAGCACCCCGAAAAACCCCTTAGAGAGTAGGTTTGAAAGCGATTAAACAGAGTTTATTTTTGAGCAATTTTGATGAAAAAACGCGAAAATAACCATGAAGGAAGCGTTTTATCGAAAAAGGACTTCAGATTCGTGTTCAGCACCCCGAAAAACCCCTTAGAGAGTAGGTTTGAAAGCGATTAAACAGAGTTTATTTTTGAGCAATTTTGATGAAAAAACGCGAAAATAACCATGAAGGAAGCGTTTTATCGAAAAAAGGACTTCAGATTCGTGTTCAGCACCCCGAAAAACCCCTTAATGAGTAGGTTCGTAAGAGATTAAACAGAGTTTATTTTTGAGCAATTTTGATGAAAAAACGCGAAAAAAACCATGAAGGAAGCGTTTTATCGGAAAAAGGACTTATGATTCGTGTTCAGCACCCCGAAAAACCCCTTAGAGAGTAGGTTTGAAAGCGATTAAACAGAGTTTATTTTTGAGCAATTTTGATGAAAAAACGCGAAAATAACCATGAAGGAAGCGTTTTATCGAAAAAGGACTTCAGATTCGTGTTCAGCACCCCGAAAAACCCCTTAGAGAGTAGGTTTGAAAGCGATTAAACAGAGTTTATTTTTGAGCAATTTTGATGAAAAAACGCGAAAATAACCATGAAGGAAGCGTTTTATCGAAAAAAGGACTTCAGATTCGTGTTCAGCACCCCGAAAAACCCCTTAGAGAGTAGGTTTGAAAGCGATTAAACAGAGTTTATTTTTGAGCAATTTTGATGAAAAAACGCGAAAATAACCATGAAGGAAGCGTTTTATCGAAAAAGGACTTCAGATTCGTGTTCAGCACCCCGAAAAACCCCTTAGAGAGTAGGTTTGAAAGCGATTAAACAGAGTTTATTTTTGAGCAATTTTGATGAAAAAACGCGAAAATAACCATGAAGGAAGCGTTTTATCGAAAAAGGACTTCAGATTCGTGTTCAGCACCCCGAAAAACCCCTTAGAGAGTAGGTTTGAAAGCGATTAAACAGAGTTTATTTTTGAGCAATTTTGATGAAAAAACGCGAAAATAACCATGAAGGAAGCGTTTTATCGGAAAAAGGACTTCAGATTCGTGTTCAGCACCCCGAAAAACCCCTTAGAGAGTAGGTTTGAAAGCGATTAAACAGAGTTTATTTTTGAGCAATTTTGATGAAAAAACGCGAAAATAACCATGAAGGAAGCGTTTTATCGAAAAAAGGACTTCAGATTCGTGTTCAGCACCCCGAAAAACCCCTTAGAGAGTAGGTTTGAAAGCGATTAAACAGAGTTTATTTTTGAGCAATTTTGATGAAAAAACGCGAAAATAACCATGAAGGAAGCGTTTTATCGAAAAAAGGACTTCAGATTCGTGTTCAGCACCCCGAAAAACCCCTTAATGAGTAGGTTCGTAAGAGATTAAACAGAGTTTATTTTTGAGCAATTTTGATGAAAAAACGCGAAAAAAACCATGAAGGAAGCGTTTTATCGGAAAAAGGACTTATGATTCGTGTTCAGCACCCCGAAAAACCCCTTAGAGAGTAGGTTTGAAAGCGATTAAACAGAGTTTATTTTTGAGCAATTTTGATGAAAAAACGCGAAAATAACCATGAAGGAAGCGTTTTATCGAAAAAGGACTTCAGATTCGTGTTCAGCACCCCGAAAAACCCCTTAGAGAGTAGGTTTGAAAGCGATTAAACAGAGTTTATTTTTGAGCAATTTTGATGAAAAAACGCGAAAATAACCATGAAGGAAGCGTTTTATCGAAAAAAGGACTTCAGATTCGTGTTCAGCACCCCGAAAAACCCCTTAGAGAGTAGGTTTGAAAGCGATTAAACAGAGTTTATTTTTGAGCAATTTTGATGAAAAAACGCGAAAATAACCATGAAGGAAGCGTTTTATCGAAAAAAGGACTTCAGATTCGTGTTCAGCACCCCGAAAAACCCCTTAGAGAGTAGGTTTGAAAGCGATTAAACAGAGTTTATTTTTGAGCAATTTTGATGAAAAAACGCGAAAATAACCATGAAGGAAGCGTTTTATCGAAAAAAGGACTTCAGATTCGTGTTCAGCACCCCGAAAAACCCCTTAGAGAGTAGGTTTGAAAGCGATTAAACAGAGTTTATTTTTGAGCAATTTTGATGAAAAAACGCGAAAATAACCATGAAGGAAGCGTTTTATCGAAAAAAGGACTTCAGATTCGTGTTCAGCACCCCGAAAAACCCCTTAGAGAGTAGGTTTGAAAGCGATTAAACAGAGTTTATTTTTGAGCAATTTTGATGAAAAAACGCGAAAATAACCATGAAGGAAGCGTTTTATCGAAAAAGGACTTCAGATTCGTGTTCAGCACCCCGAAAAACCCCTTAGAGAGTAGGTTTGAAAGCGATTAAACAGAGTTTATTTTTGAGCAATTTTGATGAAAAAACGCGAAAAAAGGACTTCATATTCGTGTTCAGCACCCCGAAAAACCCCTTAATGAGTAGGTTCGAAAGAGATTAAACAGAGTTTATTTTTGAGCAATTTTGATGAAAAAACGCGAAAATAACCATGAAGGAAGCGTTTTATCGGAAAAAGGACTTATGATTCGTGTTCAGCACCCCGAAAAACCCCTTAGAGAGTAGGTTTGAAAGCGATTAAACAGAGTTTATTTTTAAGCAATTTGATGAAAAAACGCGAAAATAACCATGAAGGAAGCGTTTTATCGAAAAAAGGACTTCAGATTCGTGTTCAGCACCCCGAAAACCCCTTAGAGAGTAGGTTTGAAAGCGATTAAACAGAGTTTATTTTTGAGCAATTTTGATGAAAAAACGCGAAAATAACCATGAAGGAAGCGTTTTATCGAAAAAAGGACTTCAGATTCGTGTTCAGCACCCCGAAAAACCCCTTAGAGAGTAGGTTTGAAAGCGATTAAACAGAGTTTATTTTTGAGCAATTTTGATGAAAAAACGCGAAAATAACCATGAAGGAAGCGTTTTATCGAAAAAGGACTTCAGATTCGTGTTCAGCACCCCGAAAAACCCCTTAGAGAGTAGGTTTGAAAGCGATTAAACAGAGTTTATTTTTGAGCAATTTTGATGAAAAAACGCGAAAATAACCATGAAGGAAGCGTTTTATCGAAAAAAGGACTTCAGATTCGTGTTCAGCACCCCGAAAAACCCCTTAGAGAGTAGGTTTGAAAGCGATTAAACAGAGTTTATTTTTGAGCAATTTTGATGAAAAAACGCGAAAATAACCATGAAGGAAGCGTTTTATCGAAAAAAGGACTTCAGATTCGTGTTCAGCACCCCGAAAAACCCCTTAGAGAGTAGGTTTGAAAGCGATTAAACAGAGTTTATTTTTGAGCAATTTTGATGAAAAAACGCGAAAATAACCATGAAGGAAGCGTTTTATCGAAAAAGGACTTCAGATTCGTGTTCAGCACCCCGAAAAACCCCTTAGAGAGTAGGTTTGAAAGCGATTAAACAGAGTTTATTTTTGAGCAATTTTGATGAAAAAACGCGAAAATAACCATGAAGGAAGCGTTTTATCGAAAAAAGGACTTCAGATTCGTGTTCAGCACCCCGAAAAACCCCTTAGAGAGTAGGTTTGAAAGCGATTAAACAGAGTTTATTTTTGAGCAATTTTGATGAAAAAACGCGAAAATAACCATGAAGGAAGCGTTTTATCGGAAAAAGGACTTCAGATTCGTGTTCAGCACCCCGAAAAACCCCTTAGAGAGTAGGTTTGAAAGCGATTAAACAGAGTTTATTTTTGAGCAATTTTGATGAAAAAACGCGAAAATAACCATGAAGGAAGCGTTTTATCGGAAAAAGGACTTCAGATTCGTGTTCAGCACCCCGAAAAACCCCTTAGAGAGTAGGTTTGAAAGCGATTAAACAGAGTTTATTTTTGAGCAATTTTGATGAAAAAACGCGAAAATAACCATGAAGGAAGCGTTTTATCGGAAAAAGGACTTCAGATTCGTGTTCAGCACCCCGAAAAACCCCTTAGAGAGTAGGTTTGAAAGCGATTAAACAGAGTTTATTTTTGAGCAATTTTGATGAAAAAACGCGAAAATAACCATGAAGGAAGCGTTTTATCGAAAAAAGGACTTCAGATTCGTGTTCAGCACCCCGAAAAACCCCTTAGAGAGTAGGTTTGAAAGCGATTAAACAGAGTTTATTTTTGAGCAATTTTGATGAAAAAACGCGAAAATAACCGTGAAGGAAGCGTTTTATCGAAAAAAGGACTTCAGATTCGTGTTCAGCGCCCCGAAAAACCCCTTAGAGAGTAGGTTTGAAAGCGATTGAACAGAGTTTATTTTGAGCAATTTTGATGAAAAAACGCGAAAATAACCATGAAGGAAGCGTTTTATCGAAAAAAGGACTTTAGATTCGTGTTCAGCACCCCGAAAAACCCCTTAGAGAGTAGGTTTGAAAGCGATTAAACAGAGTTTATTTTTGAGCTATTTTGATGAAAAAACGCGAAAATAACCATGAAGGAAGCGTTTTATCGAAAAAAGGACTTCAGATTCGTGTTCAGCACCCCGAAAGACCCCCTAGAGAGTAGGTTTGAAAGCGATTAAACAGAGTTTATTTTTGAGCAATTTTGATGAAAAAACGCGAAAATAACCATGAAGGAAGCGTTTTATCGGAAAAAGGACTTCAGATTCGTGTTCAGCACCCCGAAAAACCCCTTAGAGAGTAGGTTTGAAAGCGATTAAACAGAGTTTATTTTTGAGCAATTTTGATGAAAAAACGCGAAAATAACCATGAAGGAAGCGTTTTATCGAAAAAAGGACTTCAGATTCGTGTTCAGCACCCCGAAAAACCCCTTAGAGAGTAGGTTTGAAAGCGATTAAACAGAGTTTATTTTTGAGCAATTTTGATGAAAAAACGCGAAAATAACCATGAAGGAAGCGTTTTATCGAAAAAAGGACTTCAGATTCGTGTTCAGCACCCCGAAAAACCCCTTAATGAGTAGGTTCGAAAGAGATTAAACAGAGTTTATTTTTGAGCAATTTTGATGAAAAAACGCGAAAATAACCATGAAGGAAGCGTTTTATCGGAAAAAGGACTTATGATTCGTGTTCAGCACCCCGAAAAACCCCTTAGAGAGTAGGTTTGAAAGCGATTAAACAGAGTTTATTTTTAAGCAATTTTCATGAAAA
>JAVIWC010009239.1:0-12627 GCA_031894815.1 Creontiades dilutus
CGTTTGTTTCCAAACTTTTTCGTACACAATCCACACGGAAAATCCATTGTATTCGGAGACACAATAGAAAACACTGAGTACCAGATATAAATAGAATAGAAAATATAAATAAGATAGAAAAATGACAGAACTGTTATCAGTTATCAGAATAGAAAAGCGCTTCCTCTCTCTCTCGACCTCCGCGACATCTGTTGCCCTTGTGCGTACTAATCTATTGAATCTATTCAATAGGGCAACAGATAGCGCAGAGGTCGAGGGGCCAACACGGTGGATCTCCAGACGCTTCATTGGGGCGCTGTCGAACCAAGATGGATTTTTCCTGAAAATTTCTGATCTTTTGCTCCAGCCGTTTGGGAGAAATCGTGCGTACGGCGTATGGCGGACGGACGGAAAATTTTGTGCGAATTCGGATTCTACACCCTTTGAAACGTAAATCGTGAAATTTTCAAGCAATACGTAAAAATTGTAGGTGTATGCTTCGTTCAGTTACGTACTAGTACGTGAGTGAAGAAAAGTGTTGAGTGAAGAGTATTTAGTTCCCCTCATCCCCTCGATGTATCATAGGAAGTGATATCAGTTGTAGTGATCAGTACAAACAGTAGTGATGAGTTGATTGTCTCAGTGAAATATTACTCAGCCGTGTCAAGTAATTCAGTGGCAGTGTGGTGAATTCCGGGTTGTCGAAGTGATGAGAAAATCGTTGTGACTTGATTTCGTTAGCGCTAATTTCGGTGTTGTCAAGTTGAAATTCGAAGCGACATCAGGATGGAAGGCGTCGGTGCGGATGGAAACAAGAAACGCTGCATCGACGATATCATCGAGCACATGACGGCGGATTTCAGCGGATACGAGGGCCAGTACATCCAGTTCTTGGGGTCCCCGTCCGGAGGTACGGGCGCAGTTTGGAGCCCACCGTCCGGATCCGTTTACTATCCTCAGCAAGGCGAACTCGGGATGATGGACGTCGGAAATGGAAATTTCGTCGTGTACCAGACGAAACCCAATCCGGAGTTCACGGGGCAGCCCGTCGGGTTCATACATTACCCGCCGCCGCAGGCGTCTCAGCCGCAGAACCTCGTTCAACCTCACATCGATTATTCCCAAAGGTGAGTGTTTTATTTTTTCTCGCCCCCGTTTCGCGTTATATTTAGAAGTATGTTTACGTACAGCTATCAAGAGGTGTCGCATTATACTTGATGTTAGCTCATACACACTTAGGTCATTTGTGAAATGTGGTTTTACATAACACAACCGAACACCGATTGAATCAGTACTATCTGGGAGAGATGTTTATTCCCACAAACATCAGAATGAAAGCAAACACACACAATGCAAAAACAAAAATTAATAAAATTACCCAACTATAGGTTATGTTTGTGATGTTGGTTTGAGTTGAAATCGGATATGTTGTCCTACCTGTTACATAAAAAATCTATAAGAGAAAAATATGTTGCATACATTTTTAAGAGGACAAAGTGAACTTCCCGAAGTTCCTTCGCAAACAGAGATTGTTTGGTCATTCTTATTTATGAAATGAATCATCTGTACTTTGCTCTGTGTTAAGGGTTTAGAAGAACATACTCTTTGGGTTATGGTACAGTTAAGTTGAAAATCCCTTAACCCAGACTAAAATGCAGATAGAAAGGGAGATACGTGTGCTGGGTTTGGTAGTCTGGATGCTCAAAAATGAGAGAAATATCTTGAATCAATCCTTTTAGTGTCAGTTGAACAACTAGAAGGGAACATGTAGGCAAGTTGTGTGGTGTTGGGTTAGAGTTGGCATCGGGTATGTTGTCCTCTTAGATGTTACATAAACATCTAAAATAAAAAGGAAATGTAGCATTCACGTTGGAAAGGATGCAAAGTTTACTGTTCCGATATCCTTCGGCAAACTCTAATAGAGATTGTTAGGTTAATCGTATCTAATCATACTTGATAAATACTAACAAAATTTGAGATTTATGAAATAGGGCATCTTTACTTTGATCTGTGTTGAGGGTTTAGAAGCTAAGAACAGGAATGATTGTGTGCTGGATTTGGTGGCCTAGATGCTAAAAAATGAGAGAAATGTCCTGAATCAATCCTTTTAGTGAAGCAATAGATCAGCTGTTTAGATGAGAACATGTAAACGAGGTCTGTGATGTTGGGTGAATTGAAATTTGATGTTGTCCTCTTAACTGTTACATAAAGATATCTAAAGGGAAGAGAAATGTCGCATTCACTTTGGAAAGGATTCAAAGCACATTAAAAAGGGACACAGTGAACTGTCCCTTCGCAAACTATTAACAAAGATTATCAGGTTATTCGTGTTTAATCGTACAAACTTTGATCTGTGTTTAGGGTTAAGAGGCCCTTGAGGAGGAGGTGGGAACAGGTAGAATTAAATATGCTGGGTTTGGTGGTTTGGATGTTCAAAAATAAGAGAAATATCCTAAATCAATCCTTTTAGTAAAGTTGTTGATCAGTTGGACAAATAGATAAGAACTTGTGTTTGGAATAGGTTAGTGTTCTTCTTCGATCGAAAATTGAAAATGACGTGAATGGTAATTTCTTATTGCAATGTTATCGTATCTTAACTACAAAACTCTTAATCATATAGTTTCTGCTTGGTGCCACGAACTGAAGCTGTTTATTTCTTATTTTTGCGCTTCTGGGTTCATTGTGGCTCTGGAGACTCCTTGGTTTACGCCAGGGTAAGTTAGTTGTCGATGCTCCTCGATAAAAGTTAAAATTTCGAAAGGCGATAGTTTATCAGACCATATCGTGAACTTCCTACAGTAAAATAACATAAGTAGCGCCTCCTTTGAATGAGATTTCAACATAAACCTCGAGAGAAAAAATGTTCTTTAGCACTGCCCCCACTATCTGATTGGTGGTTCCAACCCAATTTGACAAGTCTCATAAGTATGGAAAAGGTGTTTGTAAAAATATCTAGAATATAGGTTCTTATAGGTACGTCAATGCAGTTTATCGTGGTGACTTTCGTTTTCCTGTATTTTCACTATATTTTTGTTGAGGATCAAGAATAAGTTGTCCCCAAAATTCTTCCTCAATCAAGAATAGGTTGAATTTTGTAACTTACGAACTTACTTACTTTTACGAAGATCCTATGGGCCATACAATGAAACTAATAGTCCCACCGAGATACAAATACAAATGGAGATGCACAATGTTGCTTCTTATTTGACAATATTATGTATATGGAAACAAATAAATTAATAAAACGGATTATTGATAAAATGAAAGAAAACTCAATTTTTCTATAACATTGTTCTTCCACGGAAATCAATTTTAGGAATTTCAACAGAAGTGTTTGTAGGCATTATCAGTTGTTTTTTAGCACAGTTTTATGAAATTAATAGCTGACGAAGTGTAATGTTAGGTCACGTTGAAGGGACATCGTACCCTTCTACGTCCTTCGAAATATACGCTTATTGGTCTTATCTCACTCAACTTTTGTTAGCTTGAGTTGTCTTCTCTGTGCCAACAGCTTTAACAGTTTACTTCGAGTACCGTTTTCTCGGTCTTCTAAAACGATGTCCCTGTTTTCTCTGTATAGCTACTTTCTGCTCTTTTGGGCTTGGGAAAATGAGTAATAAAATTAAAAAAATTTCATCTGAGAGTCGGATTTCGTTCTATCTCTTCTTCTTTGCTTAGTACCGTTTTAACTAGGTTACAAAAGCATTGCCAGGTTGCTCTGTTTCTAGGAATAGCTTCCTTTATAGTCTATCTCAATTGTTCAATATTTTCTCGCATTTGTGCATGTATCGCACATTCCCACAATATTTAGTCTACTGTCTGTCTTTCGAGACACTCGCAGAAGTCCGTTTCTACCAGATTGAAAGATCTGAGTTTGTCTCTAAAGTTTCCATGGCCTGTGACGGCGTCCACAGCATATCTGTCTATCTCATACGCATTTTCATTCTTTCTTTAACATACGCACAGTGTTTGTAGGTATTATCAGTTGTTTTCTGAGCACATTTTTATGATTAATAGCTGACGAAGTGTAATATTAGGTCACATTGAATGGGCAGTGGGATCTCCTTCCAGGGAAGATCGGCCTTCACACAGCGCGGCCAGATGGTCCATTCAAGTTCCATCGCCGAATACGGGGGAGCGCGAAGTGGGTACGGGGCTTGCCTACCTGTCGCTAAACCCCGGGTCTAGGTCAAACCCGTGATTCAACCAACCTCTATTTCAATATTCAAATAGCCACGCGGAACCTTATCGTGTGAAGGTTTGGATGTGAGAAAATTTCCAGTCATGGTCGTATTTCACACCGATATGCAGAGCGATAATGCAATGACTCCAACAATTATGAAACAAGTGGGCGGCACATAGCTTCCTCGTATCCATAACATGACTGTATAGATCATTGAAAATTATTAATGACTAAAGAACTTCGTTTAATTAGGCGAAATAATTGAACGAGGCTAAAACTTTATTTTCTCTTTATTACTCACGAGGAACATCTTTACATCAGTCCGAACAATCCCTGAAAAATTAATCGAAATTGGTCAAGAACTCCCCTGTATGATAGGAGAATTTGAGCTGGTATTCATTGGGGAGACAGAAATATATCGTATCGTTCATTTCGTTGAATTATACATGCACTGAGACTATTGGGACTTGAGCCAATTGTTTTCAACGGTTGAATCCATTTTTCGGATGGCCCCATCTGAAAGATTACTGTATAGGTGGGTATCCATACAAGTAGAGCATTTTACTCGAGATTCCATTTACGAAACCAAAACAACTCGTAAACACCGTCGAGATGGAAAATACTGCTGCACAGGCGCGAGCCCTTGCGTAATCTCGAAACGGATTAAGTGACGAGTCCACTTTCAGTTTTGGCACGAAGTAGGTACCTTAACACAAAGTATGATGTACTATTTCTCTGCACCCAAGAAAGAAGTGAAGAAATACCATATAGTGGGTCATGAAACCAATTGTTCAGTGAATACTCCAATTAATGGGCTTCCAAGGTGTTCAAACTTCTCTTTGTACCCAGAACGGTAAACGACTTTTTGATATTTTTGAAAAAAACGCTGCAAATTCTTTCACTGGGGTTTATCATTCAATGATTCATGAATTGAATTTCTACTAAGCTTTGGAGTGTGCGTGTTTTACAGGTGATAGAGCGATGATTGAATTTCAGGAGATATGCATAGAGCACGTAAATCTGTTCTCAACCATAATACCTATTTGGATTGATCAGTTGATCATGTTTGTGTGCCTCCTGAAGTTCAATAATCGCTCTATCACCTGTGAAACACGCACACTCCAAAGAATCATTGAATAATAAACCCCTGCAGCGTTCTTTTTAGACATTCAATGGAAAAATATCATGAATCATTTTGAATGCAATAAATGCTTCCCCAGTTCGGCTATAAACCCTTTTAGGAGTTATCCAGATCAAATGATATATTAACTCTTGTGTTTGTTTTGATCTACTATATCGTCCCATCATTCTATCCGGTACAGCATTAGCGCGCCAGACCCGCGATACGGGTCTACTAACCTTTTGAAGGAGTTGATGCCCATGGCAATATGTCCACGGCATTTCTGTTATATATATCATTGTAACAAGCTTATATTCGGCATCTTTCAAGATTATCTAATACATTTCGAAAAATCTACAAGTTCATGTCGCTTAGGCGAGGAATTCATGTCCCACACTCAACTTGGCTGACGTTTTTGTGGTTTATCAAGAAAAAACGTCGGTAGTTTTAAAATAGAGTGGCACCAATGATTGCTCGTATGTCCAGAAATACAGCAGTCAACCATATTTATATTCTTTGGTGTACGAACCATTTCGTGTTCGGGAACAACCCTGCATCCAAAAATCCGAATCGCGACTTCTTGCCTTGATAACTACACTTGAACAGTATTTGGAAGTCCTTCGGTGCTCCGAAATAGAATCTACGCCGTTATGGAGAAGTTTTAGAGATGAGATGAACCGAGAAATACTTGATTCTATTTTTGGAATGAAAGCGGCGCGAATGAAATAGAACGAAATCAAATGAGTATCTCCTTGATTGGCTCCTAGTAAAGTCTTCCCCCCGTTTTCAAGAAAGACGATTTTTTTAATAAGTTTCGGATGAATATTTCTCATTCATCTGCATATTTGCATTCTCTGGTTATTGAAATAGTCTGAATATTCCTCTTTGATGTAATTTACAATTCAGCTTAGTTTTTTATTGAATCTTTTCCATTTTCTTCCAAATTTGATAAATGCTGAGGATACTACAAGTTTTACAGCAAGTTGGTGATTTCGTGATTCAACCGGAAACATCTAAATCCCACGTGTCCAAATTAACAAGTGCCAATCATTCGATGGTCAAGGACTTGGTATTTCGAAATGGAAAGATATTACTTTCTTTACCTCGAAGAGTTGAACGGAAACTGCATTGGGCCTAATTTGTTTCTGGAACTTGTACTCAATGTGTGTAGTTCTGGCCTGATGGATTATATTGAAATTTGATATGTGTTTTGAACTAGGTATCTGTAATTTGTGGTGAGTGCTTTAGCGAATCATGGGCGTAAAAATTTGACAACAAATAATAAACAAAGTGTTGTCAACTGCTACAAATGACATTTGATTAAACTTGCCGGTTCAACTCTTGGTCATTCATAATGGTATTTACTTGTTCTTTTCTTCGTCACAACATAAAGAATGAGAAAAGATAGATGAGATTCCGATTCAAGTTGTATTTTTGCGCTTTTACCGATCTATCAATCCCTTCTGAAAGTTGATTTCGATCAAAGCCACCCTTTTACAAATTAAAATAAGCTTTTTCCAAAACAAACAAATGTCTTAAGATAGCAGGTGTATCTAGTTCATTCATACATAAAACTGTGATTGTTGAGCTATAAATTAAATAATAGTACTCTTCGTTTCAATCATTTCTACACCTTACATTTCTCATTGTTACTTGAAAAATACTATACGGCCCGCAATCTCATCGAAGATTTTGGTCTTGGCCCTTGAGGTCTTACAAGTTGGACATTCCTGAGCCCTCAGGTAATAATAAAATATTTCAACGTTTTGGACGGTTTATATTTCTACTCAGGGAGGCCAGAGCGGGCTGACTAAACCGACTATCTCGCTCGTACGTATAATCAATAAGAGATACCATTGGTAATCAAATATTTTCCCCCAAAACCGATCGTCAGGTCCTGTCTCACTAATGTTGCCCAAAATTAGACGGTTACGTAAACCCATTTACGAGGATATTGGACCTCAACCCATTAATGATCCTCCAGTCAATAAAAATCATAAAATTAAATATCTTCATTTTCTAAAATTAGCTAAAACATCCGGTAAAATACAGAGTCATAAAAGATAACAAGCAAAACTCGATTTGTCCACTCCTACCTCCCTTTTTTTTGAAGTCGGTAAAAAGGTTATTTTTTGTTGTGAAAAGCTATTTTGATTTATAAAAGGGTTGCTCTGATGTAAATGCTATCGCAATAGTAAGCCGAATCGAGTACAAGGTTTGTGTAAAAAGGTTCAATTGTTTTATGAAAAGGTTTAAGGTAACGGCACCGGTAGTGGCCACTGCTCCAGTAGTGGCCATTTTAAAGTTTATATTTGAGAAATAAGGATTCCCGGTCTCCTAGTGGCTTCAAACTTGCAGGAGGTACAGCTCATGTCATCTTGTTGTCAGAGGTTGAACTAGGAGTGCGCAGAGCATCATTGGAAATTGTGGTAAACTTCTCAATATGACCGTCCCTAGTTTCCTCGTTTGTTGGGCTGTATCCTAGAGCTTCTAGTTAACGAAGTAAGTATAAACATTTTGTTATATTTTGAGTAGGATTAAACACGTAAGGAGGGCAAAATGTCAAGTGGCCACTACTGAGACATGCACGTGGCCACTACTGGAAATTTCGTAATTTGATGTGGCCTCTACTAGATCAAAAGGGATGGAGGGTTTAATACGCGACCCATTCAAGTTCATACCTATTAAAATTCTCAACCAATTTTTGTCCTTTTTATGTTTATCATTCAATAAATTGTAATCGCTCTTGAAAAAAAAAAAAATTTAACCCCCCTGAAAATTTCATGGTTTACGTTTAAAAGGGTGTAGAATCCGAATCTGCAATAAAAATTTTCCCGTCCGTCCGCCGTACGCACGATTTTTCCCAAACGGCTGAAGCAAAAAAACTGAAATTTTCAGGAAAAATCCATGTTGGTCCGACGACGCCCCAATTCTTGAGTCAGCTCTCTCACTTAATTTAAAGTGCCCTTTAAGGGATGTCAAAGTATTGTAAAATCCTAAAAACCTCAAAAAGTCAAGGCGGCCTAAATTTGTACTCTTTTTGAAGAACACTCCACGAGGAATCGAATGAACCCCTCCCCAGGTCCGTTGGTCAAACCATTCCCGATCTATGGCCCGATTTATGTTGCCAACATTCGCGTTATTTTGGTTTATTATTGTTTTTGTTTTGATATCAGTAACCTAGTGTTGTAGTAATGTGAATACTGGAGTGAACTCCTAAGAGGCTTTGTAGCCGGTTGAAGTATTCTGATATGCATGAAACGCTGCAAATTCTTTCACTGGGGTTTATTATTCAATTGGCTTGCGTTCATGATTTGAATTTCTACTAAGCTTTGGAGTGTGCGTGTTTCACAGGTGATAGAGCGATTATTGAATTTCAGGAGATATGCATAGATCACGTAAATATGTTTTCAACCGAAATACCTATTTGGATTGATCAGTTGATCATATTTGTGTGCCTTCATATTTTTCACTACCAAATCGCAGCCTTTTTTATGGGTACTACATAACTGTAGGCTTCAGACAAAGCAATTATTCATGGTAAAATGACTTCCCTGATCACTTTTTTTTAACCATATTTATGGCCAAATTTAACCAACTATGTCAACGGCAGGAACAGCCAGACTGAGGTATTTTTTATTAAAACACAACGTAAAGTATTTTAGCATAGAAAATAATCGTGGTGAAATCCCTTCCTAAAAATGTTCACGGGCTCTTGGACTATATATTTTTATCGAAATCTTTTCCTGAAGTGGTTCATCAGGTCTTGCTGAGTTTGCATCGTTTAGTTGTGGCACGCGCTTAGCGGCGAACGCACCTGGCGAGTGCGCAGTTGCTCTCGTCTTCAGCTGTCCGGTCCGCGGAACAGGACGTCCAGGTGTTGAACCCGATCACCTGCGTCCGAAACCCTTCACCCCTCATACGACTCGTGTGTCCAATTTTCCGGATTTAGATGGACACAATTCAAATCAGGTCTTGAAGATTTTCAATATGCAATCAACGCCACCGATATGCGATAGAACAGGAAAACCAGAATAACAACTAGCTTAAGTTATAAATAACTTCAATTTACGAATTCTGGAGCGAGGTTGGGAGTCCAGTTCGGGCAACCGCTCGTTGCGTTTATGTTAGCTTATCTTTTTCCACATACCGAAGTTTAGAAGCCAATTTGATACGTGTGAAGGATAATTTTGTCGCTACAAAAGTTTATTTGGCCCCAAACAATTTAATTGACTACAGAAACTCATTTAATGGAAAGTATTCATACGGTTTTTAGCCTACCTTCTTTTTTCAAATTCTTCTATTCATGGTTTACCAGTGGCGTATACCGTCATGAAACCCTGGGGGAGCACCGTAACGGACAACCACGAAGGGAACGTGAGAAATAAAACGAGACCCTGCAGCAAATGGAAGAGCTGCAGCTTTCAAGTCAGGCACAATTTCACTTCCTGTATAAGTAACTTGATAAGCGAGCCAGTTATATCCATTCAGATCTCAGCTTTGAGGAGAAGAAGGTGGTGATTGGAATGCTTCTGAACAGTCGCCCATGGAATCAGGATGCTGTGCAGCTATGTTCTATGTGCAACCTTGGAGAGCAGGAGACCACAGAGCAATCATTGGGTAAATGTACCATCCTCAGTAGTGCGAGGACCCAATTTTTGGGAAAACCAAAGCTGTCCACCCAGGAGGTCATCAAGATGCTCAATGAAGAAGGAAACTACCACAACTTGAACCGTTTTTATAGAGCAGCATGGTCGTACAGGAAGTTTCTGATTGATGAGTTCAATTACGATTAGTGCAGAGGTGTTCAGTGCAAACTAACAATGGTGTCGTGTGAGTTGTGGTCGATAAATATGTTTGAAAATTATGCATGGAATTAAAACTAAGGGGATTGTGAATGATTATTGGGAGGATGTTTTAGAAATTTAAGTACTACTGTTATATATACTACAATATAACTTTTATGATACTCTATCAATAAGTAATGCTTTTTTAATGAATGTTCAACTTTATATTAACAATAACAGTAATAATATAAAGTGATTGATTAACTGGGATCAAATTTAGCTTAAAGTCACGGGTGACATACTCGTGTGTAAGGTGTTTTGATATAAGGTTATGTCCCCGCCCAACGGCCAACGATTTTTTTATGTGTAATTTAAAATTTTGTTGTTTTTATTCTTAAATATAAGTTATGAATCTATCTATCTATCTACAAATTTCAACTACCAATATGCAAAGGAGATCAATCTTGTCCGCTTTCTCCGCTTCAAATCGTGAAACAAACGACTACCTACTTCATTACCCACGATGCATCATACATTTTTACCCTTAATCCTTTTTACCCTTACATTATTTTAATTAATCTCTAAATTATTACAAATACCGCCAAATTTGAGAAATCCGCCATAATCTAAAATATAGGCTTCTACTTTCTCATGAGGTACGATTGTGATCAAATTTTACACATTGAAAAGAAGATAATTATCTAATTGCAAAAATCCGTCGTCAAATAGAGACATTCTTTTGCATACGCAAGAAAAACAGCATGAAAATTCAAAAATGTAAGGAAGAAAGTGAGTCACCCAAGGAATACTCTATGGTAACACTGGGGTATTTTGTTCGTTTAGGTCATAGTGGGGTCGAAAGAGCCTCAACTCCACTTTATCACACGAGGCACGGAGCACACTTTAGCACACAAGACACACAGCTTTATCACACAAGACACTGAGCAGTACTGAGTGGACTACCAAAATAATTTACAAATTGTTTCAGGAAATAAATCAGAAATGGAAAGGTTTGGTCGCTGGGGACCCCAGTGTGACCTCCTAGGGTTAAACAACATTTTTTGAACAGTAAAAATTCAGAGGTACATTATTTATATTTATTTCATCATTTAAATTCAAAATTTTGAGCCTTCGCATAGCTTCAATTTTGGTTTATTATTCAATAATAAACCATTGCAATCGCTCTTGAAAAAAATTTTAACCCCCCCCCCCCCCCCCCCCCCCCCCCCTGAAAATTTCATGGTTTACGTTTCAAAGGGTGTAGAATCCGAATGTGCAACAAAAAATTTTCCGTCCGTCCGCCGTACGCCGTACGGACGATTCCTCCCAAACGGCTGGAGCAAAAGATCTGAAATTTTCAGGAAAAATCCATCTTGGTCCGACGACGCCCCAATTCTTGAACCAGCTCTCTCACTTAATTTAAAGTGCCCTTTAAGGGTTGTCAAAGTTTTGTAAAATCGCTAAAAACCTCAAAACAAGTCTAGGCGGCCTAAATGTGTACTTATTTGAAGAACATACCTCGAGGAATCGAATGAGACCCTCCCCACGCCCGTAGGTCAAACCATTCCCGATGTATGGCCCGATTTATGGTGCCAACATTTGCGTTTTTTGGGTTATTATTGTTTGTTTTTAACCTAGTGATGCCGATAGCGTCGAGTTGTAGTGAATATGGATACTAAGCGGCCAGTCGAAGCGGCCTAAATTTGGACTCTTTTTTGAAGAACTATCCATGAGGAATCGAATGAGCCCTTTCCCAGGTCCTTAGCTCAAACCATTCCCGATTTATGGTGCCAACATTTGCGTTATTTTGGTTTATTATTGTTTTTGTTTTGATAGAAGTACCCTAGTGATGTAGTAATGTGGATACTGGAGTGAACTCCTAAGAAGCTTTGTAGCCGATGCACGGGTTGAAGCATTCTGATACGCATGAAACGGTGCAAATTCTTTCACTGGGGTTTATTATTCAATTGGCTTGTGTTCATGATTTGAATTTATGTTAAGCTTTGGAGTGTGCGTGTTTCACAGGTGATAGAGCGATTATTGAATTTCAGGAGGCTCACAAATATGGTCAACTGAACAATCCAAATAGGTATTTTCTTGAGAACAGATTTACGTACTCTATGCATATCCCCTGAAATTCAATAATCCCTCTATCACCTGTGAAACACGCACACTCCAAAGCTCGGTAGAAATTCAAATCATGAACGCAAACCAATTGAATAATAAACCCCAGAAAGAATTTGCAGCGTTTTTAAAGGAAATTCGATAAAAGTTATTGATAAGTGATCCAATTAAAATGTTGGAACTCTCTCTGGTGAATTCGTCTTCCTGGAAAGTATCAAGTCAGGTAGTTTAGGCTCTTGTTTGTAGGGAGCCATTCAATTATAGTTCTACATACTGAAATTAGTTCGCAATCGCCTCCTATGGTCTTTACCTAGATAACGAAACTCTTAATAACCCGTGTTATTAAAATGCCTCATAACGCCCCGAGCTGCTGAGAGGGGGAGAACGGAGGAGATGTGGTTCCCAGAACAAGGACGAGGCGGTTCGCGGGGCGG
>JAVIWC010009240.1:0-12597 GCA_031894815.1 Creontiades dilutus
TCCCCTTTTTTGGATTTTCCTTTTTTTCCAAAAAAAAAAAATTTTTTTTTTCCCCATTTTGGGGGGCGGGGCAACCAAAAAGTTTTTTAAAAACCTTCCTTCAGGTTTTTTCGCGTTTTTTATAAAATTAAAAAAAATTTTTAATCGCTTTCAAACCTACTCTCTAGGGGGTTTTTCGGGGTGCTGAACACGAATCTGAATCCTTTTTTCGATAAAACGCTTCCTTCATGGTTATTTTCGCGTTTTTTCATCAAAATTGCTCAAAAATAAACTCAATTTTTTTTTCCCCTTTTGGGGTTTTGGGGGGAAAAAATTTCCCCTTTTTTTTTTTTTTTTTTTTTTTTTTTTTTTTTTTTTTTTTTTTTTTTTTTTTTTTTTTTTTTTTTTTTTTTTTTTTTTTTTTTTTTTTTTTTTTTTTTTTTTTTTTTTTTTTTTTTTTTTTTTTTTTTTTTTTTTTTTTTTTTTTTTTTTTTTTTTTTTTTTTTTTTTTTTTTTTTTTTTTTTTTTTTTTTTTCGCGTTTTTTATCAAAATTGCTCAAAAATAAACTCTGTTTAATCGCTTTCAAACCTACTCTCTAAGGGGTTTTTCGGGGTGCTGAACACGAATCTGAAGTCCTTTTTTCGATAAAACGCTTCCTTCATGGTTATTTTCGCGTTTTTTCATCAAAATTGCTCAAAAATAAACTCTGTTTAATCGCTTTCAAACCTACTCTAAGGGGTTTTTCGGGGTGCTGAACACGAATCTGAACTCCTTTTTCGATAAAACGCTTCCTTCATGGTTATTTTCGCGTTTTTTCATCAAAATTGCTCAAAAATAAACTCTGTTTAATCCTTTCAAACCTACTCTCTAAGGGGTTTTTCGGGGTGCTGAACACGAATCTGAAGTCCTTTTTCGATAAAACGCTTCCTTCATGGTTATTTTCGCGTTTTTTCATCAAAATTGCTCAAAAATAAACTCTGTTTAATCGCTTTCAAACCTACTCTCTAAGGGGTTTTCGGGGTGCTGAACACGAATCTGAAGTCCTTTTTTCGATAAAACGCTTCCTTCATGGTTATTTTCGCGTTTTTTTCATCAAAATTGCTCAAAAATAAACTCTGTTTAATCGCTTTCAAACCTACTCTCTAAGGGGTTTTTCGGGGTGCTGAACACGAATCTGAAGTCCTTTTTTCGATAAAACGCTTCCTTCATGGTTATTTTCGCGTTTTTTCATCAAAATTGCTCAAAAATAAACTCTGTTTAATCGCTTTCAAACCTACTCTCTAAGGGGTTTTCGGGGTGCTGAACACGAATCTGAAGTCCTTTTTCGATAAAACGCTTCCTTCATGGTTATTTTCGCGTTTTTTCATCAAAAATGCTCAAAAATAAACTCTGTTTAATCGCTTTCAAACCTACTCTCTAAGGGGTTTTTCGGGGTGCTGAACACGAATCTGAAGTCCTTTTTTCGATAAAACGCTTCCTTCATGGTTATTTTCGCGTTTTTTCATCAAAATTGCTCAAAAATAAACTCTGTTTAATCGCTTTCAAACCTACTCTCTAAGGGATTTTTCGGGGTGCTGAACACGAATCTGAACTCCTTTTTCGATAAAACGCTTCCTTCATGGTTATTTTCGCGTTTTTTCATCAAAATTGCTCAAAAATAAACTCTGTTTAATCGCTTTCAAACCTACTCTCTAAGGGTTTTTCGGGGTGCTGAACACGAATCTGAAGTCCTTTTTCGATAAAACGCTTCCTTCATGGTTATTTTCGCGTTTTTTCATCAAAATTGCTCAAAAATAAACTCTGTTTAATCGCTTTCAAACCTACTCTCTAGGGTTTTCGGGGTGCTGAACACGAATCTGAAGTCCTTTTTTTTCGATAAAAAAATTCTTTCATCAAAATTTTTTTTCATCAAAATTGCTCAAAAATAAACTCTGTTTAATCGCTTTCAAACCTACTCTCTAAGGGTTTTCGGGGTGCTGAACACGAATCTGAAGTCCTTTTTCGATAAAACGCTTCCTTCATGGTTATTTTCGCGTTTTTTCATCAAAATTGCTCAAAAATAACTCTGTTTAATCGCTTTCAAACCTTCTCTCTAAGGGGTTTTCCGTGGTGCTGAACACGAATCTGAAGTCCGTTTTTCGAGAAAACGCTTCCTTCATGGTTATTTTCGCGTTTTTTCATCAAAATTGCTCAAAAATAAACTCTGTTTAATCGCTTTCAAACCTACTCTCTAAGGGGTTTTTCGGGGTGCTGAACACGAATCTGAAGTCCGTTTAGTTTTTTCGATAAAACGCTTCCTTCATGGTTATTTCGCGTTTTTTCATCAACATTGCTCAAAAATAAACTCTGTTTAATCGCTTTCAAACCTACTCTCTAAGGGGTTTTCGGGGTGCTGAACACGAATCTGAAGTCCTTTTTTCGATAAAACGCTTCCTTCATGGTTATTTTCGCGTTTTTTCATCAAAATTGCTCAAAAATTAACTCTGTTTAATCGCTTTCAAACCTACTCTCTAAGGGGTTTTCGGGGTGCTGAACACGAATCTGAAGTCCTTTTTTCGATAAAACGCTTCCTTCATGGTTATTTTCGCGTTTTCATCAAAATTGCTCAAAAATTAACTCTGTTTAATCGCTTTCAAACCTACTCTCTAAGGGGTTTTTCGGCTTGCTGAACACGAATCTGAAGTCCTTTTTTCGATAAAACGCTTCCTTCATGGTTATTTTCGCGTTTTTTCATCAACATTGCTCAAAAATAAACTCTGTTTAATCGCTTTCAAACCTACTCCCTAAGGGGTTTTTCGGGGTGCTGAACACGAATCTGAACTCCTTTTTCGATAAAACGCTTCCTTCATGGTTATTTTCGCGTTTTTTCATCAAGTTGCTCAAAAATAAACTCTGTTTAATCGCTTTCAAACCTACTCTCTAAGGGGTTTTTCGGGGTGCTGAACACGAATCTGAAGTCCTTTTTTCGATAAAACGCTTCCTTCATGGTTATTTTCGCGTTTTTTCATCAAAATTGCTCAAAAATAAACTCTGTTTAATCGCTTTCAAACCTACTCTCTAAAGGGGTTTTTCGGGGTGCTGAACACGAATCTGAAGTCCTTTTTTCGATAAAACGCTTCCTTCATGGTTATTTTCGCGTTTTTTTCATCAAAATTGCTCAAAAATAAACTCTGTTTAATCGCTTTCAAACCTACTCTCTAAGGCGTTTTCGGGGTGCTGAACACGAATCTGAAGTCCTTTTTTCGATAAAACGCTTCCTTCATGGTTATTTTCGCGTTTTTTCATCAAAATTGCTCAAAAATAAACTCTGTTTAATCGCTTTCAAACCTACTCTCTAAGGGGTTTTCGGGGTGCTGAACACGAATCTGAAGTCCTTTTTTCGATAAAACGCTTCCTTCATGGTTATTTTCGCGTTTTTTCATCAAAATTGCTCAAAAATAAACTCTGTTTAATCGCTTTCAAACCTACTCTCTAAGGGGTTTTTCGGGGTGCTGAACACGAATCTGAAGTCCTTTTTTCGATAAAACGCTTCCTTCATGGTTATTTTCGCGTTTTTTCATCAAAATTGCTCAAAAATAAACTCTGTTTAATCGCTTTCAAACCTACTCTCTAAGGGGTTTTTCGGGGTGCTGAACACGAATCTGAAGTCCTTTTTTCGATAAAACGCTTCCTTCATGGTTATTTTCGCGTTTTTTCATCAAAATTGCTCAAAAATAAACTCTGTTTAATCTCTTTCAAACCTACTCTTTAAGGGGTTTTTCGGGGTGCTGAACACGAATCTGAAGTCCTTTTTTCGATAAAACGCTTCCTTCATGGTTATTTTCGCGTTTTTTCATCAAAATTGCTCAAAAATAAACTCTGTTTAATCGCTTTCAAACCTACTCTCTAAGGGGTTTTTCGGGGTGCTGAACACGAATCTGAAGTCCTTTTTTCGATAAAACGCTTCCTTCATGGTTATTTTCGCGTTTTTTCATCAAAATTGCTCAAAAATAAACTCTGTTTAATCTCTTTCAAACCTACTCTCTAAGGGGTTTTTCGGGGTGCTGAACACGAATCTGAAGTCCTTTTTTCGATAAAACGCTTCCTTCATGGTTATTTTCGCGTTTTTTCATCAAAATTGCTCAAAAATAAACTCTGTTTAATCGCTTTCAAACCTACTCTCTAAGGGGTTTTTCGGGGTGCTGAACACGAATCTGAAGTCCTTTTTTCGATAAAACGCTTCCTTCATGGTTATTTTCGCGTTTTTTCATCAAAATTGCTCAAAAATAAACTCTGTTTAATCGCTTTCAAACCTACTCTCTAAGGGGTTTTTCGGGGTGCTGAACACGAATCTGAAGTCCTTTTTTCGATAAAACGCTTCCTTCATGGTTATTTTCGCGTTTTTTCATCAAAATTGCTCAAAAATAAACTCTGTTTAATCGCTTTCAAACCTACTCTCTAAGGGGTTTTTCGGGGTGCTGAACACGAATCTGAAGTCCTTTTTTCGATAAAACGCTTCCTTCATGGTTATTTTCGCGTTTTTTCATCAAAATTGCTCAAAAATAAACTCTGTTTAATCGCTTTCAAACCTACTCTCTAGGGGTTTTTCGGGGTGCTGAACACGAATCTGAAGTCCTTTTTTCGATAAAACGCTTCCTTCATGGTTATTTTCGCGTTTTTTCATCAAAATTGCTCAAAAATAAACTCTGTTTAATCGCTTTCAAACCTACTCTCTAAGGGGTTTTTCGGGGTGCTGAACACGAATCTGAAGTCCTTTTTTCGATAAAACGCTTCCTTCATGGTTATTTTCGCGTTTTTTCATCAAAATTGCTCAAAAATAAACTCTGTTTAATCGCTTTCAAACCTACTCTCTAAGGGGTTTTTCGGGGTGCTGAACACGAATCTGAAGTCCTTTTTTCGATAAAACGCTTCCTTCATGGTTATTTTCGCGTTTTTTCATCAAAATTGCTCAAAAATAAACTCTGTTTAATCGCTTTCAAACCTACTCTCTAAGGGGTTTTTCGGGGTGCTGAACACGAATCTGAAGTCCTTTTTTCGATAAAACGCTTCCTTCATGGTTATTTTCGCGTTTTTTCATCAAAATTGCTCAAAAATAAACTCTGTTTAATCGCTTTCAAACCTACTCTCTAAGGGGTTTTTCGGGGTGCTGAACACGAATCTGAAGTCCTTTTTTCGATAAAACGCTTCCTTCATGGTTATTTTCGCGTTTTTTCATCAAAATTGCTCAAAAATAAACTCTGTTTAATCGCTTTCAAACCTACTCTCTAAGGGGTTTTTCGGGGTGCTGAACACGAATCTGAAGTCCTTTTTTCGATAAAACGCTTCCTTCATGGTTATTTTCGCGTTTTTTCATCAAAATTGCTCAAAAATAAACTCTGTTTAATCGCTTTCAAACCTACTCTCTAAGGGGTTTTTCGGGGTGCTGAACACGAATCTGAAGTCCTTTTTTCGATAAAACGCTTCCTTCATGGTTATTTTCGCGTTTTTTCATCAAAATTGCTCAAAAATAAACTCTGTTTAATCGCTTTCAAACCTACTCTCTAAGGGGTTTTTCGGGGTGCTGAACACGAATCTGAAGTCCTTTTTTCGATAAAACGCTTCCTTCATGGTTATTTTCGCGTTTTTTCATCAAAATTGCTCAAAAATAAACTCTGTTTAATCGCTTTCAAACCTACTCTCTAAGGGGTTTTTCGGGGTGCTGAACACGAATCTGAAGTCCTTTTTTCGATAAAACGCTTCCTTCATGGTTATTTTCGCGTTTTTTCATCAAAATTGCTCAAAAATAAACTCTGTTTAATCGCTTTCAAACCTACTCTCTAAGGGGTTTTTCGGGGTGCTGAACACGAATCTGAAGTCCTTTTTTCGATAAAACGCTTCCTTCATGGTTATTTTCGCGTTTTTTCATCAAAATTGCTCAAAAATAAACTCTGTTTAATCGCTTTCAAACCTACTCTCTAAGGGGTTTTTCGGGGTGCTGAACACGAATCTGAAGTCCTTTTTTCGATAAAACGCTTCCTTCATGGTTATTTTCGCGTTTTTTCATCAAAATTGCTCAAAAATAAACTCTGTTTAATCGCTTTCAAACCTACTCTCTAAGGGGTTTTTCGGGGTGCTGAACACGAATCTGAAGTCCTTTTTTCGATAAAACGCTTCCTTCATGGTTATTTTCGCGTTTTTTCATCAAAATTGCTCAAAAATAAACTCTGTTTAATCGCTTTCAAACCTACTCTCTAAGGGGTTTTTCGGGGTGCTGAACACGAATCTGAAGTCCTTTTTTCGATAAAACGCTTCCTTCATGGTTATTTTCGCGTTTTTTCATCAAAATTGCTCAAAAATAAACTCTGTTTAATCGCTTTCAAACCTACTCTCTAAGGGGTTTTTCGGGGTGCTGAACACGAATCTGAAGTCCTTTTTTCGATAAAACGCTTCCTTCATGGTTATTTTCGCGTTTTTTCATCAAAATTGCTCAAAAATAAACTCTGTTTAATCGCTTTCAAACCTACTCTCTAAGGGGTTTTTCGGGGTGCTGAACACGAATCTGAAGTCCTTTTTTCGATAAAACGCTTCCTTCATGGTTATTTTCGCGTTTTTTCATCAAAATTGCTCAAAAATAAACTCTGTTTAATCGCTTTCAAACCTACTCTCTAAGGGGTTTTTCGGGGTGCTGAACACGAATCTGAAGTCCTTTTTTCGATAAAACGCTTCCTTCATGGTTATTTTCGCGTTTTTTCATCAAAATTGCTCAAAAATAAACTCTGTTTAATCGCTTTCAAACCTACTCTCTAAGGGGTTTTTCGGGGTGCTGAACACGAATCTGAAGTCCTTTTTTCGATAAAACGCTTCCTTCATGGTTATTTTCGCGTTTTTTCATCAAAATTGCTCAAAAATAAACTCTGTTTAATCGCTTTCAAACCTACTCTCTAAGGGGTTTTTCGGGGTGCTGAACACGAATCTGAAGTCCTTTTTTCGATAAAACGCTTCCTTCATGGTTATTTTCGCGTTTTTTCATCAAAATTGCTCAAAAATAAACTCTGTTTAATCGCTTTCAAACCTACTCTCTAAGGGGTTTTTCGGGGTGCTGAACACGAATCTGAAGTCCTTTTTTCGATAAAACGCTTCCTTCATGGTTATTTTCGCGTTTTTTCATCAAAATTGCTCAAAAATAAACTCTGTTTAATCGCTTTCAAACCTACTCTCTAAGGGGTTTTTCGGGGTGCTGAACACGAATCTGAAGTCCTTTTTTCGATAAAACGCTTCCTTCATGGTTATTTTCGCGTTTTTTCATCAAAATTGCTCAAAAATAAACTCTGTTTAATCGCTTTCAAACCTACTCTCTAAGGGGTTTTTCGGGGTGCTGAACACGAATCTGAAGTCCTTTTTTCGATAAAACGCTTCCTTCATGGTTATTTTCGCGTTTTTTCATCAAAATTGCTCAAAAATAAACTCTGTTTAATCGCTTTCAAACCTACTCTCTAAGGGGTTTTTCGGGGTGCTGAACACGAATCTGAAGTCCTTTTTTCGATAAAACGCTTCCTTCATGGTTATTTTCGCGTTTTTTCATCAAAATTGCTCAAAAATAAACTCTGTTTAATCGCTTTCAAACCTACTCTCTAAGGAATTTTTTCGGGGTGCTGAACACGAATCTGAAGTCCTTTTTTCGATAAAACGCTTCCTTCATGGTTATTTTCGCGTTTTTTCATCAAAATTGCTCAAAAATTAACTCTGTTTAATCGCTTTCAAACCTACTCTCTAAGGGGTTTTTCGGGGTGCTGAACACGAATCTGAAGTCCTTTTTTCGATAAAACGCTTCCTTCATGGTTATTTTCGCGTTTTTTCATCAAAATTGCTCAAAAATAAACTCTGTTTAATCGCTTTCAAACCTACTCTCTAAGGGGTGTTTCGGGGTGCTGAACACGAATCTGAACTCCTTTTTTCGATAAAACGCTTCCTTCATGGTTATTTTCGCGTTTTTTCATCAAAATTGCTCATAAATAAACTCTGTTTAATCGCTTTCAAACCTACTCTCTAAGGGGTTTTTCGGGGTGCTGAACACGAATCTGAAGTCCTTTTTTCGATAAAACGCTTCCTTCATGGTTATTTTCGCGTTTTTTCATCAAAATTGCTCAAAAATAAACTCTGTTTAATCGCTTTCAAACCTACTCTCTAAGGGGTTTTTCGGGGTGCTGAACACGAATCTGAAGTCCTTTTTTCGATAAAACGCTTCCTTCATGGTTATTTTCGCGTTTTTTCATCAAAATTGCTCAAAAATTAACTCTGTTTAATCGCTTTCAAACCTACTCTCTAAGGGGTTTTTCGGGGTGCTGAACACGAATCTGAAGTCCTTTTTTCGATAAAACGCTTCCTTCATGGTTATTTTCGCGTTTTTTCATCAAAATTGCTCAAAAATAAACTCTGTTTAATCGCTTTCAAACCTACTCTCTAAGGGGTTTTTCGGGGTGCTGAACACGAATCTGAAGTCCGTTTTTCGATAAAACGCTTCCTTCATGGTTATTTTCGCGTTTTTTCATCAAAATTGCTCAAAAATAAACTCTGTTTAATCGCTTTCAAACCTACTCTCTAAGGGGTTTTTCGGGGTGCTGAACACGAATCTGGAAGTCCTTTTTTCGATAAAACGCTTCCTTCATGGTTATTTTCGCGTTTTTTCATCAAAATTGCTCAAAAATAAACTCTGTTTAATCGCTTTCAAACCTACTCTCTAAGGGGTTTTTCGGGGTGCTGAACACGAATCTGAAGTCCTTTTTTCGATAAAACGCTTCCTTCATGGTTATTTTCGCGTTTTTTCATCAAAATTGCTCAAAAATAAACTCTGTTTAATCGCTTTCAAACCTACTCTCTAAGGGTTTTTCGGGGTGCTGAACACGAATCTGAACTCCTTTTTTCGATAAAACGCTTCCTTCATGGTTATTTTCGCGTTTTTTCATCAAAATTGCTCAAAAATTAACTCTGTTTAATCGCTTTCAAACCTACTCTCTAAGGGTTTTTTCGGGGTGCTGAACACGAATCTGAAGTCCTTTTTTCGATAAAACGCTTCCTTCATGGTTATTTTCGCGTTTTTTCATCAAAATTGCTCAAAAATAAACTCTGTTTAATCGCTTTCAAACCTACTCTCTAAGGGGTTTTTCGGGGTGCTGAACACGAATCTGAAGTCCTTTTTTCGATAAAACGCTTCCTTCATGGTTATTTTCGCGTTTTTTCATCAAAATTGCTCAAAAATAAACTCTGTTTAATCGCTTTCAAACCTACTCTCTAAGGGGTTTTTCGGGGTGCTGAACACGAATCTGAAGTCCTTTTTTCGATAAAACGCTTCCTTCATGGTTATTTTCGCGTTTTTTCATCAAAATTGCTCAAAAATAAACTCTGTTTAATCGCTTTCAAACCTACTCTCTAAGGGGTTTTTCGGGGTGCTGAACACGAATCTGAAGTCCTTTTTCGATAAAACGCTTCCTTCATGGTTATTTTCGCGTTTTTTCATCAAAATTGCTCAAAAATAAACTCTGTTTAATCGCTTTCAAACCTACTCTCTAAGGGGTTTTTCGGGGTGCTGAACACGAATCTGAAGTCCTTTTTTCGATAAAACGCTTCCTTCATGGTTATTTTCGCGTTTTTTCATCAAAATTGCTCAAAAATAAACTCTGTTTAATCGCTTTCAAACCTACTCTCTAAGGGGTTTTTCGGGGTGCTGAACACGAATCTGAAGTCCTTTTTTTTTCGATAAAACGCTTCCTTCATGGTTATTTTCGCGTTTTTTCATCAAAATTGCTCAAAAATAAACTCTGTTTAATCGCTTTCAAACCTACTCTCTAAGGGTTTTTCGGGGTGCTGAACACGAATCTGAAGTCCTTTTTTCGATAAAACGCTTCCTTCATGGTTATTTTCGCGTTTTTTCATCAAAATTGCTCAAAAATAAACTCTGTTTAATCGCTTTCAAACCTACTCTCTAAGGGGTTTTTCGGGGTGCTGAACACGAATCTGAAGTCCTTTTTTCGATAAAACGCTTCCTTCATGGTTATTTTCGCGTTTTTTCATCAAAATTGCTCAAAAATTAACTCTGTTTAATCGCTTTCAAACCTACTCTCTAAGGGGGTTTTCGGGGTGCTGAACACGAATCTGAAGTCCTTTTTTCGATAAAACGCTTCCTTCATGGTTATTTTCGCGTTTTTTCATCAAAATTGCTCAAAAATAAACTCTGTTTAATCGCTTTCAAACCTACTCTCTAAGGGGTTTTTCGGGGTGCTGAACACGAATCTGAAGTCCTTTTTTCGATAAAACGCTTCCTTCATGGTTATTTTCGCGTTTTTTCATCAAAATTGCTCAAAAATAAACTCTGTTTAATCGCTTTCAAACCTACTCTCTAAGGGGTTTTTCGGGGTGCTGAACACGAATCTGAAGTCCTTTTTTCGATAAAACGCTTCCTTCATGGTTATTTTCGCGTTTTTTCATCAAAATTGCTCAAAAATTAACTCTGTTTAATCGCTTTCAAACCTACTCTCTAAGGGGTTTTTCGGGGTGCTGAACACGAATCTGAAGTCCTTTTTTCGATAAAACGCTTCCTTCATGGTTATTTTCGCGTTTTTTCATCAAAATTGCTCAAAAATTAACTCTGTTTAATCGCTTTCAAACCTACTCTCTAAGGGGTTTTTCGGGGTGCTGAACACGAATCTGAAGTCCTTTTTTCGATAAAACGCTTCCTTCATGGTTATTTTCGCGTTTTTTCATCAAAATTGCTCAAAAATAAACTCTGTTTAATCGCTTTCAAACCTACTCTCTAAGGGGTTTTCGGGGTGCTGAACACGAATCTGAAGTCCTTTTTTTCGATAAAACGCTTCCTTCATGGTTATTTTCGCGTTTTTTCATCAAAATTGCTCAAAAATAAACTCTGTTTAATCGCTTTCAAACCTACTCTCTAAGGGGTTTTCGGGGTGCTGAACACGAATCTGAAGTCCTTTTTTCGATAAAACGCTTCCTTCATGGTTATTTTCGCGTTTTTTCATCAAAATTGCTCAAAAATAAACTCTGTTTAATCGCTTTCAAACCTACTCTCTAAGGGGTTTTTCGGGGTGCTGAACACGAATCTGAAGTCCTTTTTTCGATAAAACGCTTCCTTCATGGTTATTTTCGCGTTTTTTCATCAAAATTGCTCAAAAATAAACTCTGTTTAATCGCTTTCAAACCTACTCTCTAAGGGGTTTTCGGGGTGCTGAACACGAATCTGAAGTCCTTTTTCGATAAAACGCTTCCTTCATGGTTATTTTCGCGTTTTTTCATCAAAATTGCTCAAAAATAAACTCTGTTTAATCGCTTTCAAACCTACTCTCTAAGGGGTTTTCGGGGTGCTGAACACGAATCTGAAGTCCTTTTTTCGATAAAACGCTTCCTTCATGGTTATTTTCGCGTTTTTTCATCAAAATTGCTCAAAAATAAACTCTGTTTAATCGCTTTCAAACCTACTCTCTAAGGGGTTTTTCGGGGTGCTGAACACGAATCTGAAGTCCTTTTTTCGATAAAACGCTTCCTTCATGGTTATTTTCGCGTTTTTTCATCAAAATTGCTCAAAAATAAACTCTGTTTAATCGCTTTCAAACCTACTCTCTAAGGGGTTTTTCGGGGTGCTGAACACGAATCTGAAGTCCTTTTTTCGATAAAACGCTTCCTTCATGGTTATTTTCGCGTTTTTTCATCAAAATTGCTCAAAAATAAACTCTGTTTAATCGCTTTCAAACCTACTCTCTGGGGGTTTTCGGGGTGCTGAACACGAATCTGAACTCCTTTTTCGATAAAACGCTTCCTTCATGGTTATTTTCGCGTTTTTTCATCAAAATTGCTCAAAAATAAACTCTGTTTAATCGCTTTCAAACCTACTCTCTAAGGGGTTTTTCGGGGTGCTGAACACGAATCTGAAGTCCTTTTTTCGATAAAACGCTTCCTTCATGGTTATTTTCGCGTTTTTTCATCAAAATTGCTCAAAAATAAACTCTGTTTAATCGCTTTCAAACCTACTCTCTAAGGGGTTTTCGGGGTGCTGAACACGAATCTGAAGTCCTTTTTTTCGATAAAACGCTTCCTTCATGGTTATTTTCGCGTTTTTTCATCAAAATTGCTCAAAAATAAACTCTGTTTAATCGCTTTCAAACCTACTCTCTAAGGGGTTTTTCGGGGTGCTGAACACGAATCTGAAGTCCTTTTTTCGATAAAACGCTTCCTTCATGGTTATTTTCGCGTTTTTTCATCAAAATTGCTCAAAAATAAACTCTGTTTAATCGCTTTCAAACCTACTCTCTAAGGGGTTTTTCGGGGTGCTGAACACGAATCTGAAGTCCTTTTTTCGATAAAACGCTTCCTTCATGGTTATTTTCGCGTTTTTTCATCAAAATTGCTCAAAAATAAACTCTGTTTAATCGCTTTCAAACCTACTCTCTAAGGGTTTTTCGGGGTGCTGAACACGAATCTGAAGTCCTTTTTTCGATAAAACGCTTCCTTCATGGTTATTTTCGCGTTTTTTCATCAAAATTGCTCAAAAATAAACTCTGTTTAATCGCTTTCAAACCTACTCTCTAAGGGGTTTTTCGGGGTGCTGAACACGAATCTGAACTCCTTTT
>JAVIWC010009241.1:0-12646 GCA_031894815.1 Creontiades dilutus
ACACTTCAAGTGTACGATTCACATTATCAGACAGTCTGGTAAAGGTGATTTGTAGAAGAGAATAGGGCTGCTTTGTGGGAACTTGGATGGTGGACTAAAACATTCCAGGAGTCCAATATACCTGCCACGGATTTGCTTTATGAAAAATAGTGTCTGCCAAGCATCTTCTGATTTCTGGGCACATCAAACAGGGTTTTCCTTTGAAGACCCAGCAGTTTACTGACTCCTGAGCGATATGTAACTTGTTTGTAGTGCAGAGCAAGAATCTTCCATAAACTCTCTCAATCGGACTCGTGTGGTGTTTATAGTGAGGGGAAGAATCTTAGGCAAACTCCAAGATGGGATTTGCGAGAGACTGAGGGACGTGCTGAGAGCTTTGATTGATGTTATGCAATCGAATTCACGTGTGATACACTTGATGAATCTTAGCACTCGCATTGTCCAGCAGGAAATGATGACACGCAACGGAGGTCTTTACTCCACCATTACTAACTTTCTTAAAAAAGCGAAAAACTTCTATGATAACATGGGTAAAGAAGAATCATCGGAATGCCTTCTACGTATGGACCGTTTCAGTCCCTACTTGCCTTCTGAAATGTGTTATCACTGTTTTCAAGCACTACTTCCTTCCAACACTTTCTACCAACTGTTCTCATTCTCAGAATTTCCCCAATCACCAACAACAGAAGGGGACCGTTTAGAGGGTTATCCAATCACAGAATCCATCCAAATTCCATCAAATTGGACTGCAGTTTAGTGCAATTCTACTTGGTATATGGAATGCTCTGACGGAATGATAGATGCAGAACTTGGAAGAGTTGATAAAGCTAATAAAATGTGTGATTGTTCCACAGAACCCAACGATTGCCAGTTGTTGGATTATCTCCTGCTTTCCTGAAGGGATAGTTAAGGTAAACGTTTTAGGATGAGATCTTTTCAGGACACTATTTATAGCCGATATTTGTAAGTTAACAATTAACATTGTCAGGATTCATATAGTTTCGTTCCACGATTATAAATGCTTTGCATATCTTCAGAGCAAACCCACGAACAACTGTACAAATGTCGGACACGTTGGTTCGACAGTATGGGATTCATATAGGCACAGTGATTCGCAACAAACCTCAAAGGCAAGCAGAAATCGTTCCGCGATTCGCAAATTCAACCTTCATTATTAGTCAACTATCCAATCAACTACTGTAGATTGGCTGTGCGGATGTGAGGTAAGTAATGAACGTTTCTGCTTCCTTTGTCTTCTTTGCTACAATAATAGGAATGAAGCTTGCGTTAAAGAAAGAGTTGGGCTTCCACGATGATTCTTGCTCCAGACCATAGAAAATAGAATACAGTAGAAGAGGCAAAGACGCCCGCCGGCAGTGAAGGGAATGGCACCAGCCCGCCCGACTCTACCCCCACTCCTACGCACCCTTCTCGATCGCCTCACGCTATTCACTTACGCACTGTTGACCTAAGTTTTCCTTTGTTAAAGGGCAAAAATAGACAATGCAACTCTTATTTTTGGTAATAACCGGTATAATTACACTTAGGGGTATTACATTGTTGTGTGAAATACAAAAAAACGAAACAAAATTAATGTTATTGTCCTTTGAATAGAATGATTTCGTTATTTTTCGTTCATACGCGTTCTGTGTGCAAATCATCATTGAAGGTTTTCAAATTGTGGTGCATTCTAATTGTCAAATACATCTGACCAATTGCTTTGATAAGTGATGTATAATGTGTTTCATCTTCTGAAAAATGAGCTGTTATCAAAAAAATTCTTCCCAATGCACTGTTTTAACAAAAGGACTGTAATTGCCGCCGAGTCCGCTGTTAATTCTTTCCCAGTCTGTTTGCACCTAAATATTTTTTCACCAATCGTTCAAACATTAATAACATCTTTATCTAGCATAACTCATTCTCCACGGTCCTTTATTGCAAGAAGATCTTTTCCATTGGTGTTAATATTTTTTTCAATAGCTTCTAGACACGCTTCACATTTTAGCAACAGGTTCAGTTTTCTTCATCACTCTACGTTTATATCAGTCTACGCTCAACTGTAATGCTAATTATGCGATAAAGTTATATGATTTAAAAATAAATAAAAAAATAAAATAAAAAAGTTCAGTTTTCGTACGATGAATACTGAAATTCAAGAAAACACTTTAAAAAAATAATACTATGACATGGAATAAATAATTATAATAATGATAACAAGAATAATAATTATAATAATTTTATTTAATTTATTCTCCAAATAACTTTGAGATTATTCATTTTTATATCATCTTATGTAGTATTTCCAAATCAAATTCGACCTTTTTCAAAAAGGTTTCAAAATTTTTCTCTACAAATTCTATCGAAAATATAGAAATCTATTTGAAAAATGTCGAAAACGATTTGGGAAATGTCAGTTTTTATTTGGAAAGTGTAGAATTCAATCTGGAAATGCTATATTTCGTACCTGATATGTATTCGACAATAACTTTCTGCCACGTTCGATACATGGGTATCTTTGATAGATAAGTACTGTGCACTGTCTTCTCGGCCAACCATTTTTTAGAGCCATTGCAATAGCTCTTTTTTCCAAGACAATTCGCTAATAAATTTAAAATAAGCTCGGGACAGAAAATATATACGAAGGTGTCAATACTAAGGAACATTGAACAGAACTCTCTTCGTGGAACCCATGTTTGACAACCGCCATGAAGTACTAGCGCACACGTAACTTGCCTATCGTTATAGCTAACTGAATAATCATCAAATACAACCAACATTAACATACCAGGTTAATTTTCGGTTGACAGTGCTTAGGATAAGCATTGAAAACTGATGGCAAGCGGTCATTAAAACGGCGATTGGCCGAAGTCAAATTCTTTGAAGTATTGAGAACATTAAAAAAAACTTGTATTTGGAGGTTTCAAATTCTCTCATCTCACGGCTACTATCCATTTTTTTTTCTTTTATTTTCATCTGAATGAAATCTGTCAACAATGATAATTCAAGTGAGGACGTTATCAGAAGTTAACTAGTGTTAGGAGTAACTATAAATTTAGGGCTACACGAGGCACTTCAATAGTAACCGTGGAAGGATAAATAGTAATTAATCACATCTAACTGTATTTAGGTAATTAATTACTGATTATTATAAACATCAGATAGACACTTATTTGTGGAGAGTTATGAGAGGAACATCAGTCTTGTTCCGTTCCATCGTGGTGCAACCGAATGCGGCGTAGCAATGCATTTTTCAATTATACACACTGTTAATTTCTCGATAATATTAAAGGAAGGAGCGAAACAATAATCACTTATAATAGTAAGAAACGAAAGAAACGAAATTATGAACACTTTAGCAAGTAAATACAACCGGAAGTACGGGATGCAGCTAACACTTTTTAGCGATCTCGCTTGGAGCTGGGGTGCGTAGGAGTGGGGATAGAGCCCGGCGGTCGGTGCCACCCACCTCCCGACGCCTGCCGCTTCTACTTTACTCTATGTTCTGTGCTCCAGACATGAATTTCAACAACTAAACCGTTATAGTTATAATGTTACGTACGTTGTACATCTCTTTCAAATTCACGTAGTTTTAACTTAGTACACCAGCTGGTTTTGAAATTTAGTTCGAATGTTGCTTTCTTTATATAAAAATAGGATTTTCATCATGTGACAAAACACAAACCACAATATCCCTTAACTATTGAACAAGAACTGCAATCAACAAGGGCATCTATTTAATGCCACTTGTTTCATCTCTTGATTGGGATTATAATGGATTGGAATACTTGCAACGGCTTTGGATTGTGAAGTTGTTCATACTTCGATTTTGTGAAAATAAGATTGAAACTGTTCACGGTTTTCTTCCTTACATTGAAATACAGCCTACACTTTGATTGATTACCAATTAATTGATTGTTATTTCATTTGATAGGAGATTTTGATATTCAACCTCTAAATTATATCAATCATCACTAAAGCAGACACCATTTTTGAGAGATAGGCCCAAAAATTACGCAGGGTGCCCGAGGTTCGTTTCATCTATACTGTTGCGCAGATGATGTCGTCATTATCATTAACTTTCAAACAGTAATTCAAAACTACATAAGACCCTGATATGCGTCACATTTTTGAAAATATCTCGCTGACCGAAAAACGGGAAAAAGTGAAAAATAACAAGTCAGCTTGCATAACAAATGCAGCGAGTAATTGTATAACTGAAACGCCTTCCATTAATTTTATATTAAGATGTTGAGTGCTTTTAAACATTAACGCTTAAACCTAATGGAAATTCGTGCCATTTCCCCGATTTAGTAGATTAAAAGTGCTTAATTCGTTTTCCTCCTAGACATAAGTTTGAAAGACAGGGTTTTTGGAACTTGCCCCAGCCCAAAACGCTTAGCAGGGAGCTTGGCTCCGGTATTTTGGCCGTTTCTCGATTCGTGTTTGCCGGTATTTTATTATTGTAGTTTTCATGTTTTTCGGTAACAACTATTTCGGTTTCCTGAAGTTCGACGATCATTTCAAAATTTTGATTTTTTAAACGTATTTACATCTCTATTAGTGAAAGATTATTATGTTCTATTAGCAGAAATAGAACAAAATACAACAGCTACATTTGCTGATGACACTGCAGTATTGGCAGTTGCAGAAGATACTGTTGAATCAGTTTCTAAGCTCAACAAATCCTTAGTAAAAATCCACGGATGGGCGAAGAAGTGGAAAATTAAAATGAACGAGGCAAAGTCAATACATGTAGACTTTACCTATAAAAAGGTTAAATACATACCTGTTATACTGGACGGAAAGACCATCCCTTACTCTAACCAAGCAAAGTACCTTGGGATGACGCTTGATGCCAAATTGAAATGGAAAGAGCATGTCAAGAAAAAGCGGAAGGAGCTTGATATTAGGTATCGAAAAATGTACTGGCTTATGGGCAGACACTCACAGCTGTCAACGTCTAATAAGCTTATGTTGTACAAGCAGGTCCTAAAACCTGTGTGGACCTATGGTGTGCAGTTGTGGGGCTGCACTGCTAATAGCAACATCAAGATTGTACAAACATTCCAGAACCAAGTATTAAGGAACATCGTCGATGCACCTTGGTACATTCGGAACGACAACCTTCATAATGATTTGAAGATCGAGAGTGTCGCTGCCACAATACGGAAATTCGCCGTTAAACACTCTGAACGGCTAAAGGGTCACGTCAACGCAGAGGCCGTCCATCTCCTAGACATTGACAACCTTTTTCGAAGACTAAAAAGAAGAAAGCCGTTCGAACTGACACTTGACGTATAAAGACTTATCGCGAGTGAAGTGCGAACAAACTATTATTATTATTAGAACAAAAGGAACTCCTGTTATGTACAAGAGGACTGAATATTAAATTATGATACTAGAAATAAGTTACTAATAAGTTGTTGAAACTGACTTGATTGTAATTAAAATAAATTAAAAAAAAAAAAACTAATAATTCTTGTTGAAACTGACTTGATTGTAATTAAAATAGATTGATTCATTTGCACATTGGTCGTTGAAAATTGAATTTTTCCGAGGAAAGTACATTTTTGTCTGACGTTCCTTCGAGGTTGTCGCTTATGTCAATGTCAGGTGTCAGGAAAGTACATTTTTGTCTGACGTTCCCTTCGAGGTTGTCGCTTACAATGTCGGTACACCTCCGGGGTCTCAGGGCAGCAGCCACCGCTGGTTTGAAGAGAGTTGATGCTCCTCAAAGAAAAAAAGCTGAGGCTTCATTCTCGAAGTATAAACATCTTAATGTAATTTCCGTTCAGCAAACTAGCCCGAGGGTCCGCGGACCATCAAATGATCAAATAATAATAATAATAATAAATTAAAAGAACGATTTGGATAAAAGGTTGTGCAGCGGGGAAAAAAAGACCAAGAAAGTAAACATTAGGGAAAATGGAAAAAATACGACAACAGGCACCTTTCCGATGTCATGAGAAGCGCAATCACGGCAGAAGGTAAATTGAAGGTTTGGGCCCTTCTGCCTTAACAACCCCATAATTAGAAGGTTAGACGCCCTAAATAGGTTTTATAAAGCTAGCGACAAGGGTTATTTTCCTGAACGGGGATTTCAACGCCGGTCACTGAACTTTCACTAATTTTCGTCAAGGATCTTCATGAAATAACTGATTTCAACAAGATGTGTAGGGATTGTTATTCGGGGAGCCCGGCTGAAAAAAGGCAACTGATCGATAGAAAAGTACCAATTATTGAATTTTATAGAACTAATAGTGGTTATGTGCTAATTTTATTACTTATTATATACAAATGATATACCTTGCACCCTAGGAACAACTATAGCCACATTCGCGGACGATACAGCAATTCTGGCAGTAGCAGACACGGTTGAAGAATCAACAGAAAAATTACAAGAAGCTACAGATGCCATTGGAGAGTGGACTCGAAAATGGCGCCTCAAACTAAACGAAACTAAGTCTACTCATGTGAACTTCACGAATAAAAAAATTACAAACCCTCCTTTGTATCTGAATCAGTACACAGTCCCATATTCCAACTCAGCTAAGTACCTAGGAATGACCTTAGATGCAAAGCTGAAGTGGAAAGAACATGTCAAGAAAAAAAAGGAAGAGCTTTCAATCAGGTATAGAAAACTTTATTGGCTGTTGGGCCGAAATTCACAACTCAGTTTGCACAATAAATTGCTGTTATACAAAACAGTAGTTATGCCCATCTGGACCTACGGTATCCAGCTATGGGGATGTACAGCTAAAAGTAACTTGAAAATAATTCAAACATTCCAAAATAAGGTACTGAGGAGTATTGTGAATGCTCCATGGTACATTCGTAATGATGACCTCCACAAGGACCTCCAAATCGAAAAAGTCACCGATGTCATTAAAAGATACGCAAGGAACTACGAAAAGAGGCTTCTTGCTCATACCAACCCAGAAGCCATTAGGCTTCTCGACAACTCCCAAGTACACCGACGCCTGAAAAGGACCAAGCCATTGGACCTTGGATGGTGATGTGAAGCTGAAATGTGGTGCATTGTCAATGGACTAACACTCGTATAATATTGCGAAATTTATGTGAAGTAAATATCTAGATAGTTGCCTGTATATTACCACAGTTGTAACTAGTTGATATATTAACAAATAAACGCTCTATTAGAAAAGAAAAAAAAGTTGTACTGTTTTTTACCTTTTTTGAGACGTTCACAAATTTTCAAGTTTTGTTGGTACTTTACCTTAGGTAAGTACCAAGTCGTCCATTTTTTGCATCCTAATATGTAGAGATCTCTCTCAAGTTAGTGATAAAGGTTTATTAGTTCCTCAAATTGTTCATTTTGATTGTATTCTTCATTATTTTTGTTTGATTCTGGTTCTTAGTCAACTAATCCTGAAACTAAAAATCAGTTAAATCAAAGGCTGGGGAAAATTAAATTCTCATTATAAATATAATTGTATGTTTTGCTTCCGAGTCTGCGAAGCAGCGGAAGCCCAGTGTTCACTTTCGGCCAGGCGATTTTTGTTGTCTGAATTCAAAATTTTCACTCGCATTAGGCGTTTCATAGCCAACTGAACAAATTTGGTTCCGTGTCTGTCGGTCTGTCCTCATTACCTTGTATGTCCCCATAACCTCTAAAATTTTGAATGAATCTAGCTCATGTTTTGAGGTACTACGCAGATAAGGCATTTTGAGGTCCCATCCGAATTTCATCACAATATAATCAGCGGTACGCTCTACGCAAGCGCTAACGTAAAATTCTTGAAACAGGTATAAATTTCACAATTTTGATTCAGTTTAGCTCATATGATAAAAGATGTAAAGAGGAAGCTGCTGTGCCATCCCCTTGGCAGTGTATTTTTGTGGCGTCAATAAAGTTTATAATTTGTTTTAAATTATTTTTTCTCTCTTCCTAGAACAGTGGTCTCTCCCTAGAAACTGAAAATTTTCATGAATTCAACACTTAGAAAACTACGTATGGAACTGTATGACTGGTTTGGGTGGTCGTCCAGGAGCCAACAAGATGACTAGCAGAACAAAAGACCCAAAAATTCAAACATTTTGCGCAGAAAAATTGATGCTTGAAATGAACCATAATTTTGAAATGACCTATATAGTTCCCATTTCCCGTTAATTGAAACTGTTACGCCTGAGCAAACAGCTGTAGCTTAGCAGTTTCAACCCATCGCGATGCATCGCCTGGGTATTGCGCGTTAATAGCCTCAAACCTTGGATAACTAACCATACACCACCTCCTTGTTAAACGTCTGATAATACGATAAATCCACATCAGAGATGGCAAAGTCCTCTTCTAGTGAACACATTGAAAACAATTTATACTCTTTTTAGCGTTGCCTGTGTCCAGCATACGTAACATGAATAGAATAAGCTTAGCTGTGTATTACGAAATAATTTATTCAGCATATTTTCCTGCTTGATGAATCTTGTGAATGTTGTTTCGTAAATTTGCTTTCCAGAAAACCCAGATTCTAACAATGTGGCTAACCAGGATCGGTTTGTTGACAGCTCTACACCTCTTGGGACCTGTACACAGACAGGGGGATTTTCGCATCAATTCCAACTAACCGAAGGTTATGAAGTCAACCGAATACCATCGCATACTGGCTCTCAAACGAGTTTAAATAATATTTTAAATAGTACAAGCATTGATAGACTTATTGAAGATATTGAAGAATACCAAGGATATAATTTTGTGGCGATTGAAAATCCTGAAACGACAATCGAGTTTGATGCCCAAAAAGACAGGATATCCCACAAATCCTGTGATGTGGGACAGTTTAAAGGAATGACCAGCAACCAGTCTTCAGCCATTAATGAGCAAGCAATGTTAGCTTTGCAACAAGATACGGGAGTAAGATTGAGAATGTTGCAAAAGATTTTGGGCAACGGCAAGGGTAACAAAGATATCTCGCTAAACCAAGGATCAGGATTACCTCAATGTGGTTCACTGGAAAATGAGGTTTGTGGCTTTGCCAGTCCGATTTTTTCGTTTGAAAAGCCTGGTCGATTCGTAGACGTGTACTGGATCTCCGAAGATGAGGGTTGTAACGGAGCGGGTTGTGAGGTTAAAAGTGAGACCGGGTTCAAAAACGATGGACGTTACGAATCTCAAAGAAATAGCGGCAACCCTGGAAATGCTTCGCTTCTTCAAACGGATTCCCACCGGCGTAAAGGGAAACAAGCTGGACTGGCGATCTATTTGCTTTGCTTCGGCTGTTTGATATTGTACTCGTACACCCTGTTTTTCTTGCTTTTATACACTGCTGACCAGAGGAAACGCTTATGGGAAACTATCGGAGAGAGTGGGAAAGTAGCGCACGCAGAGGAAAACGAATTGAGTGTTGTGGTTCAGGGCACGCGTCTGGTGTCATGGTGGCGAACTATAATGCAAGGTGGAGACATTGTTTAACAATATGATTAATACACAGCGATTCGAAACACACAAAAAAAAAACTATTTAAGCAGATAATATTGTGGATTACTAAAATAACAGTATATCCCGCTTTAGTTGAATATGGACTTGATTGTTATCCTGGCACCATCGTCAGATGCGTATTTGAAGTTAATGTCCGATTTTTAGAATTCAAGTACCGTGAAACGTTAACAAACCAATTTTGAGGGATTGTCTTCTTCCCCACCTACTAAGGTTCGAAAACAAAGTTTTTGTCGTCCGAATTCAAAATTTCCACTCGCATTTTGCGTTTCATAGCCAACAGAACAAATTCGGTTCCAAGTCTGACGGTCTGTCTGTCCGCACTACCTTGTTACAGCCATAACTTCCACAATTTTGAATGAATTGAGCTCATATTTCGAGGGACTTCAATATTTTTGAAAAGCTGTTTTGGTTAATCAATCTGATATCCATGTTTTTTGGTGCGCTGAATGCGAAAATGACTTCCATTTTTTTCCAGGACGTCACAGTTTCGAACAATTTCAGTTCCATCATCAGGGGTATATATTCCTACTGAAATGAAAACTGACGCTTGTAGGTGAATTTTTTTAATTGCAAAAACGTGTAAAAACTCAAAATTTAACTTTAAACTTCACATTAACATATTAAAACCGCTTTCTCTTTCCCTCGAGGCTTCTCTTGGTACATTTCCGCTTGTGGGCAGCATCTGGAAGGTCCCTCTGCAGCATCCAGCAGTAGTCGGCCATCATCGTAACGCTCCATCTTCCTTGATATCTCTTCTCCATCTCCTTGATGTCCTGGTGGAATCGCTCACCCTGCTCTTCACTTACAGCTCCCAAATTTTGGGGGAAATAGTCGAGGTGCGAATGGAGGAAATGCACTTTCAAGCTCATCAGGCAGCCAAGAGCTTGAAATGCCTTCAGCATTCTCCCCACAATCTCCCTAAAGTTAGGGTCCTTGTTATTTCCCAAAAATTTATTGATGACCTCAGTAAACGCAGTCCAACCTTCTTTCTGAGGTGGAGTCATTGTGCCGATGAAGTCCGTGTCTGCTATAAGCCTTCTGATGTCTGGTCCAACAAAAACTCCTTCCTTTAGTTTCGCTTCGGACAGACCTGGAAACTTAGTACGATTTTTCTTGTTTACCTATTTAGAAACCCCTTCTAGAACTTGCTTGAGCATCATCCTTCTTCAACAATTGATTTTGTTCAAGATGAAAGTTGAAATAAAACTGCTGGACCTACAAATTGGACCTTCGAAATTCCATTTTGGTACTAATTAGGATTCGACATAATTTGGGAGTTTTTTATTTTACTGCAGACTTCAGATGTGCTGTGAATTCGTTTATAGTCGTGTTAATGGTTATTATTTGGTCATAAATAATATTCTGCGATTAAATACAGTCGAAGTTAACAGATTTAGGAAAATACGCGAAATCGCGAAAAATTGCGATAATGTAGGAAGGATTTCACGATTTGTCGTCAAACCAGACGTCTAGGATTTTTTTCAGTATTTTTTTCGTTTTCAGCACACCAAAATACATGGGAATCAGTTGAAAATAATCAAACAGCTTTTTGGTTTTCAATAATGAACGCAAGCCAATTGAATAATAAACCCCAGTGAAAGAATTTGCGGCGGTTTTTTTTTTCTTCAAAAATGAGTAATTATTGTTATTACTGTGACCTTAACCTAATAGAATCTTTGTGAAGGTAGAGCTCAACTCCAGTTTTATCACATTAAAAAAGCTATCTGGGAAGTGAGGTTTCCAAGTCAGCGGTATCCACCGCATGGTTTGGCAGTAACAACTTCATCCAACCAACCAAGCGGGTATTCCGTAGCTTACTTCGATTCACAGTGCGTGAACCTAAGTCTTCCGTTTCCAGTTCGTGGTAGTTTTTTATTTTTTCTTCCGCACTTTATTTCCAAAAAATTTACAAAAATGAGGGAGAACTGGTGGTAGGCCGTTTGACGGCCTGTTAAAATTCTGGAAATTAATTCCCTATAGCAGGGGTGGCGAACAAGTTCGACAAAAAGAGGCAAAATTTTAAACTGTGAGAGTCAAAGAGCCGCACCATACAAAAGCATATAATTTTAACAGTAATCTATTAAGCACAAAATATAACATACTCAGTCAGGTGTTTCTTGTTACCTTGTTGGAGTGATCGAATGATAATCCCAATGGGATTTCTCGGATCCCTCCAAGATCACCCGATTTTAGCATTTTTTCTTGTGGGGATACCTCAATTCTCGGGTATACACTCACAAGCCTCGCTACAATTACCGAACTTGAGGACGCAATTAGAGAAGAACTGAATTTATTTGACGCTGGCATGATCGTGTGATGGACGATTTTGGGTAATGGACGAAGGTTGGAAATTTGCATTCAAGAGAATGGAAACCACCTGCCCGCCTTAATCTTCCATAATTGATATGGTACTAAAATTGCATGTAAATATGATCAGTTCTATGTAATAAATTTGAATTTTCGTTGAAAATTAACGGAGTACTGTTCATTTCAAAAACGTCCGGTTACCGCTGGACACCCTGTATAAGGACAAGATTAACCAAAAATAATGTTCGGGGCCTTAATTAATGATGAGTTTGAATTTTCGTTAATGTTTTATAATTTTGTGACGCATTAGGACATTTTACGGATTCCAGGGTGTAAGATAGCAGACTTCGTCGGAAGATAGTGGAAATGAGAAAGCATTCGTGGCAGCGGGAGCTTTCAGGAAATTGCTAAGAAGTGAGGAGAGGTCGTTGGGAACAGAAAGAATAAAGTATTTAACGAGTCATGATGTTAAGTGATAAGGGGAAGAACCCCTCCTTGAAATATGACCTTGTCAACTTCTGTGGCGGCCCCTCGCTCCTGGAGGGAAAACCACTTATTCTCTCAAGTGCGGGGACACCTCTGGAATTATTCACGAGGCCATCAAGTGCTCCCGGGTCGTCCCTGTTTTAGTGGGGAAGGTCAAATGTAATCGCTAATACGTTGTCTGCGGAACAATCTATCCGAAAGGTTGGTTCCCTCCCTTTTGAATCCGATGCTCCCCCGTTTCTTTTGTCAGGGGGGTTTCGTTTTCACCGATATGGGGCTGTTCCTTGGTGGACTTCGTAATTTCTTCCGAGTGAATGCTGATTTGCAATCAACGAGAAATATCTCAAAACAACAAATAACAGAAACTTTCTCAAATTCAAATTTAAGTTGATCAATATA
>JAVIWC010009242.1:0-12579 GCA_031894815.1 Creontiades dilutus
CACGAATCTGGAAGTCCTTTTTTCGATAAAACGCTTCCTTCATGGTTATTTTCGCGTTTTTTCATCAAAATTGCTCAAAAATAAACTCTGTTTAATCGCTTTCAAACCTACTCTCTAAGGGGTTTTTCGGGGTGCTGAACACGAATCTGAAGTCCTTTTTTCGATAAAACGCTTCCTTCATGGTTATTTTCGCGTTTTTTCATCAAAATTGCTCAAAAATAAACTCTGTTTAATCGCTTTCAAACCTACTCTCTAAGGGGTTTTTCGGGGTGCTGAACACGAATCTGAAGTCCTTTTTTCGATAAAACGCTTCCTTCATGGTTATTTTCGCGTTTTTTCATCAAAATTGCTCAAAAATTAACTCTGTTTAATCGCTTTCAAACCTACTCTCTAAGGGGTTTTTCGGGGTGCTGAACACGAATCTGAAGTCCTTTTTTCGATAAAACGCTTCCTTCATGGTTATTTTCGCGTTTTTTCATCAAAATTGCTCAAAAATTAACTCTGTTTAATCGCTTTCAAACCTACTCTCTAAGGGGTTTTTCGGGTGCTGAACACGAATCTGAAGTCCTTTTTTCGATAAAACGCTTCCTTCATGGTTATTTTCGCGTTTTTTCATCAAAATTGCTCAAAAATTAACTCTGTTTAATCGCTTTCAAACCTACTCTCTAAGGGGTTTTTCGGGGTGCTGAACACGAATCTGAAGTCCTTTTTTCGATAAAACGCTTCCTTCATGGTTATTTTCGCGTTTTTTCATCAAAATTGCTCAAAAATTAACTCTGTTTAATCGCTTTCAAACCTACTCTCTAAGGGGTTTTTCTGGGTGCTGAACACGAATCTGAAGTCCGTTTTTCGATAAAACGCTTCCTTCATGGTTATTTTCGCGTTTTTTCATCAAAATTGCTCAAAAATTAACTCTGTTTAATCGCTTTCAAACCTACTCTCTAAGGGGTTTTTCGGGGTGCTGAACACGAATCTGAAGTCCGTTTTTCGATAAAACGCTTCCTTCATGGTTATTTTCGCGTTTTTTCATCAAAATTGCTCAAAAATTAACTCTGTTTAATCGCTTTCAAACCTACTCTCTAAGGGGTTTTTCGGGGTGCTGAACACGAATCTGAAGTCCGTTTTTCGATAAAACGCTTCCTTCATGGTTATTTTCGCGTTTTTTCATCAAAATTGCTCAAAAATTAACTCTGTTTAATCGCTTTCAAACCTACTCTCTAAGGGGTTTTTCGGGGTGCTGAACACGAATCTGAAGTCCTTTTTTCGATAAAACGCTTCCTTCATGGTTATTTTCGCGTTTTTTCATCAAAATTGCTCAAAATTAACTCTGTTTAATCGCTTTCAAACCTACTCTCTAAGGGGTTTTTCGGGGTGCTGAACACGAATCTGAAGTCCGTTTTTCGATAAAACGCTTCCTTCATGGTTATTTTCGCGTTTTTTCATCAAAATTGCTCAAAAATTAACTCTGTTTAATCGCTTTCAAACCTACTCTCTAAGGGGTTTTTCGGGGTGCTGAACACGAATCTGAAGTCCGTTTTTCGATAAAACGCTTCCTTCATGGTTATTTTCGCGTTTTTTCATCAAAATTGCTCAAAAATTAACTCTGTTTAATCGCTTTCAAACCTACTCTCTAAGGGGTTTTTCGGGGTGCTGAACACGAATCTGAAGTCCGTTTTTCGATAAAACGCTTCCTTCATGGTTATTTTCGCGTTTTTTCATCAAAATTGCTCAAAAATTAACTCTGTTTAATCGCTTTCAAACCTACTCTCTAAGGGGTTTTTCGGGGTGCTGAACACGAATCTGAAGTCCGTTTTTCGATAAAACGCTTCCTTCATGGTTATTTTCGCGTTTTTTCATCAAAATTGCTCAAAAATTAACTCTGTTTAATCGCTTTCAAACCTACTCTCTAAGGGGTTTTTCGGGGTGCTGAACACGAATCTGAAGTCCGTTTTTCGATAAAACGCTTCCTTCATGGTTATTTTCGCGTTTTTTCATCAAAATTGCTCAAAAATTAACTCTGTTTAATCGCTTTCAAACCTACTCTCTAAGGGGTTTTTCGGGGGTGCTGAACACGAATCTGAAGTCCGTTTTTCGATAAAACGCTTCCTTCATGGTTATTTTCGCGTTTTTTCATCAAAATTGCTCAAAAATTAACTCTGTTTAATCGCTTTCAAACCTACTCTCTAAGGGGTTTTTCGGGGTGCTGAACACGAATCTGAAGTCCGTTTTTCGATAAAACGCTTCCTTCATGGTTATTTTCGCGTTTTTTCATCAAAATTGCTCAAAAATTAACTCTGTTTAATCGCTTTCAAACCTACTCTCTAAGGGGTTTTTCGGGGTGCTGAACACGAATCTGAAGTCCGTTTTTCGATAAAACGCTTCCTTCATGGTTATTTTCGCGTTTTTTCATCAAAATTGCTCAAAAATTAACTCTGTTTAATCGCTTTCAAACCTACTCTCTAAGGGGTTTTTCGGGGTGCTGAACACGAATCTGAAGTCCGTTTTTCGATAAAACGCTTCCTTCATGGTTATTTTCGCGTTTTTTCATCAAAATTGCTCAAAAATTAACTCTGTTTAATCGCTTTCAAACCTACTCTCTAAGGGGTTTTTCGGGGTGCTGAACACGAATCTGAAGTCCGTTTTTCGATAAAACGCTTCCTTCATGGTTATTTTCGCGTTTTTTCATCAAAATTGCTCAAAAATTAACTCTGTTTAATCGCTTTCAAACCTACTCTCTAAGGGGTTTTTCGGGGTGCTGAACACGAATCTGAAGTCCGTTTTTCGATAAAACGCTTCCTTCATGGTTATTTTCGCGTTTTTTCATCAAATTTGCTCAAAAATTAACTCTGTTTAATCGCTTTCAAACCTACTCTCTAAGGGGTTTTTCTGGGTGCTGAATTTTCGCGTTTTTTCATCAAAATTGCTCAAAAATAACTCTGTTTAATCGCTTTCAAACCTACTCTCTAAGGGGTTTTTCGGGGTGCTGAACACGAATCTGAAGTCCTTTTTTCGATAAAACGCTTCCTTCATGGTTATTTTCGCGTTTTTTCATCAAAATTGCTCAAAAATTAACTCTGTTTAATCGCTTTCAAACCTACTCTCTAAGGGGTTTTTCGGGGTGCTGAACACGAATCTGAAGTCCTTTTTTCGATAAAACGCTTCCTTCATGGTTATTTTCGCGTTTTTTCATCAAAATTGCTCAAAAATTAACTCTGTTTAATCGCTTTCAAACCTACTCTCTAAGGGGTTTTTCGGGGTGCTGAACACGAATCTGAAGTCCTTTTTTCGATAAAACGCTTCCTTCATGGTTATTTTCGCGTTTTTTCATCAAAATTGCTCAAAAATTAACTCTGTTTAATCGCTTTCAAACCTACTCTCTAAGGGGTTTTTCGGGGTGCTGAACACGAATCTGAAGTCCTTTTTTCGATAAAACGCTTCCTTCATGGTTATTTTCGCGTTTTTTCATCAAAATTGCTCAAAAATTAACTCTGTTTAATCGCTTTCAAACCTACTCTCTAAGGGGTTTTTCGGGGTGCTGAACACGAATCTGAAGTCCTTTTTTCGATAAAACGCTTCCTTCATGGTTATTTTCGCGTTTTTTCATCAAAATTGCTCAAAAATTAACTCTGTTTAATCGCTTTCAAACCTACTCTCTAAGGGGTTTTTCGGGGTGCTGAACACGAATCTGAAGTCCTTTTTTCGATAAAACGCTTCCTTCATGGTTATTTTCGCGTTTTTTCATCAAAATTGCTCAAAAATTAACTCTGTTTAATCGCTTTCAAACCTACTCTCTAAGGGGTTTTTCGGGGTGCTGAACACGAATCTGAAGTCCTTTTTTCGATAAAACGCTTCCTTCATGGTTATTTTCGCGTTTTTTCATCAAAATTGCTCAAAAATTAACTCTGTTTAATCGCTTTCAAACCTACTCTCTAAGGGGTTTTTCGGGGTGCTGAACACGAATCTGAAGTCCTTTTTTCGATAAAACGCTTCCTTCATGGTTATTTTCGCGTTTTTTCATCAAAATTGCTCAAAAATTAACTCTGTTTAATCGCTTTCAAACCTACTCTCTAAGGGGTTTTTCGGGGTGCTGAACACGAATCTGAAGTCCTTTTTTCGATAAAACGCTTCCTTCATGGTTATTTTCGCGTTTTTTCATCAAAATTGCTCAAAAATTAACTCTGTTTAATCGCTTTCAAACCTACTCTCTAAGGGTTTTTCGGGGTGCTGAACACGAATCTGAAGTCCTTTTTTCGATAAAACGCTTCCTTCATGGTTATTTTCGCGTTTTTTCATCAAAATTGCTCAAAAATTAACTCTGTTTAATCGCTTTCAAACCTACTCTCTAAGGGTTTTTCGGGGTGCTGAACACGAATCTGAAGTCCTTTTTTCGATAAAACGCTTCCTTCATGGTTATTTTCGCGTTTTCATCAAAATTGCTCAAAAATTAACTCTGTTTAATCGCTTTCAAACCTACTCTCTAAGGGGTTTTTCGGGGTGCTGAACACGAATCTGAAGTCCTTTTTTCGATAAAACGCTTCCTTCATGGTTATTTTCGCGTTTTTTCATCAAAATTGCTCAAAAATTAACTCTGTTTAATCGCTTTCAAACCTACTCTCTAAGGGGTTTTTCGGGGTGCTGAACACGAATCTGAAGTCCTTTTTTCGATAAAACGCTTCCTTCATGGTTATTTTCGCGTTTTTTCATCAAAATTGCTCAAAAATTAACTCTGTTTAATCGCTTTCAAACCTACTCTCTAAGGGGTTTTTCGGGGTGCTGAACACGAATCTGAAGTCCTTTTTTCGATAAAACGCTTCCTTCATGGTTATTTTCGCGTTTTTTCATCAAAATTGCTCAAAAATTAACTCTGTTTAATCGCTTTCAAACCTACTCTCTAAGGGGTTTTTCGGGGTGCTGAACACGAATCTGAAGTCCTTTTTTCGATAAAACGCTTCCTTCATGGTTATTTTCGCGTTTTTTCATCAAAATTGCTCAAAAATTAACTCTGTTTAATCGCTTTCAAACCTACTCTCTAAGGGTTTTTCGGGGTGCTGAACACGAATCTGAAGTCCTTTTTTCGATAAAACGCTTCCTTCATGGTTATTTTCGCGTTTTTTCATCAAAATTGCTCAAAAATTAACTCTGTTTAATCGCTTTCAAACCTACTCTCTAAGGGGTTTTCGGGGTGCTGAACACGAATCTGAAGTCCTTTTTTCGATAAAACGCTTCCTTCATGGTTATTTTCGCGTTTTTTCATCAAAATTGCTCAAAAATTAACTCTGTTTAATCGCTTTCAAACCTACTCTCTAAGGGTTTTTCGGGGTGCTGAACACGAATCTGAAGTCCTTTTTTCGATAAAACGCTTCCTTCATGGTTATTTTCGCGTTTTTTCATCAAAATTGCTCAAAAATTAACTCTGTTTAATCGCTTTCAAACCTACTCTCTAAGGGGTTTTTCGGGGTGCTGAACACGAATCTGAAGTCCTTTTTTCGATAAAACGCTTCCTTCATGGTTATTTTCGCGTTTTTTCATCAAAATTGCTCAAAAATTAACTCTGTTTAATCGCTTTCAAACCTACTCTCTAAGGGGTTTTTCGGGGTGCTGAACACGAATCTGAAGTCCTTTTTTCGATAAAACGCTTCCTTCATGGTTATTTTCGCGTTTTTTCATCAAAATTGCTCAAAAATTAACTCTGTTTAATCGCTTTCAAACCTACTCTCTAAGGGGTTTTTCGGGGTGCTGAACACGAATCTGAAGTCCTTTTTTCGATAAAACGCTTCCTTCATGGTTATTTTCGCGTTTTTTCATCAAAATTGCTCAAAAATTAACTCTGTTTAATCGCTTTCAAACCTACTCTCTAAGGGGTTTTTCGGGGTGCTGAACACGAATCTGAAGTCCTTTTTTCGATAAAACGCTTCCTTCATGGTTATTTTCGCGTTTTTTCATCAAAATTGCTCAAAAATTAACTCTGTTTAATCGCTTTCAAACCTACTCTCTAAGGGGTTTTTCGGGGTGCTGAACACGAATCTGAAGTCCTTTTTTCGATAAAACGCTTCCTTCATGGTTATTTTCGCGTTTTTTCATCAAAATTGCTCAAAAATTAACTCTGTTTAATCGCTTTCAAACCTACTCTCTAAGGGGTTTTTCGGGGTGCTGAACACGAATCTGAAGTCCTTTTTTCGATAAAACGCTTCCTTCATGGTTATTTTCGCGTTTTTTCATCAAAATTGCTCAAAAATTAACTCTGTTTAATCGCTTTCAAACCTACTCTCTAAGGGGTTTTTCGGGGTGCTGAACACGAATCTGAAGTCCTTTTTTCGATAAAACGCTTCCTTCATGGTTATTTTCGCGTTTTTTCATCAAAATTGCTCAAAAATTAACTCTGTTTAATCGCTTTCAAACCTACTCTCTAAGGGGTTTTTCGGGGTGCTGAACACGAATCTGAAGTCCTTTTTTCGATAAAACGCTTCCTTCATGGTTATTTTCGCGTTTTTTCATCAAAATTGCTCAAAAATTAACTCTGTTTAATCGCTTTCAAACCTACTCTCTAAGGGGTTTTTCGGGGTGCTGAACACGAATCTGAAGTCCTTTTTTCGATAAAACGCTTCCTTCATGGTTATTTTCGCGTTTTTTCATCAAAATTGCTCAAAAATTAACTCTGTTTAATCGCTTTCAAACCTACTCTCTAAGGGGTTTTTCGGGGTGCTGAACACGAATCTGAAGTCCTTTTTTCGATAAAACGCTTCCTTCATGGTTATTTTCGCGTTTTTTCATCAAAATTGCTCAAAAATTAACTCTGTTTAATCGCTTTCAAACCTACTCTCTAAGGGGTTTTTCGGGGTGCTGAACACGAATCTGAAGTCCTTTTTTCGATAAAACGCTTCCTTCATGGTTATTTTCGCGTTTTTTCATCAAAATTGCTCAAAAATTAACTCTGTTTAATCGCTTTCAAACCTACTCTCTAAGGGGTTTTTCGGGGTGCTGAACACGAATCTGAAGTCCTTTTTTCGATAAAACGCTTCCTTCATGGTTATTTTCGCGTTTTTTCATCAAAATTGCTCAAAAATTAACTCTGTTTAATCGCTTTCAAACCTACTCTCTAAGGGGTTTTTCGGGGTGCTGAACACGAATCTGAAGTCCTTTTTTCGATAAAACGCTTCCTTCATGGTTATTTTCGCGTTTTTTCATCAAAATTGCTCAAAAATTAACTCTGTTTAATCGCTTTCAAACCTACTCTCTAAGGGGTTTTCGGGGTGCTGAACACGAATCTGAAGTCCTTTTTTCGATAAAACGCTTCCTTCATGGTTATTTTCGCGTTTTTTCATCAAAATTGCTCAAAAATTAACTCTGTTTAATCGCTTTCAAACCTACTCTCTAAGGGGTTTTTCGGGGTGCTGAACACGAATCTGAAGTCCTTTTTTCGATAAAACGCTTCCTTCATGGTTATTTTCGCGTTTTTTCATCAAAATTGCTCAAAAATTAACTCTGTTTAATCGCTTTCAAACCTACTCTCTAAGGGTTTTTCGGGGTGCTGAACACGAATCTGAAGTCCTTTTTTCGATAAAACGCTTCCTTCATGGTTATTTTCGCGTTTTTTCATCAAAATTGCTCAAAAATTAACTCTGTTTAATCGCTTTCAAACCTACTCTCTAAGGGGTTTTTCGGGGTGCTGAACACGAATCTGAAGTCCTTTTTTCGATAAAACGCTTCCTTCATGGTTATTTTCGCGTTTTTTCATCAAAATTGCTCAAAAATTAACTCTGTTTAATCGCTTTCAAACCTACTCTCTAAGGGGTTTTTCGGGGTGCTGAACACGAATCTGAAGTCCTTTTTTCGATAAAACGCTTCCTTCATGGTTATTTTCGCGTTTTTTCATCAAAATTGCTCAAAAATTAACTCTGTTTAATCGCTTTCAAACCTACTCTCTAAGGGGTTTTTCGGGGTGCTGAACACGAATCTGAAGTCCTTTTTTCGATAAAACGCTTCCTTCATGGTTATTTTCGCGTTTTTTCATCAAAATTGCTCAAAAATTAACTCTGTTTAATCGCTTTCAAACCTACTCTCTAAGGGGTTTTCGGGGTGCTGAACACGAATCTGAAGTCCTTTTTTCGATAAAACGCTTCCTTCATGGTTATTTTCGCGTTTTTTCATCAAAATTGCTCAAAAATTAACTCTGTTTAATCGCTTTCAAACCTACTCTCTAAGGGGTTTTTCGGGGTGCTGAACACGAATCTGAAGTCCTTTTTTCGATAAAACGCTTCCTTCATGGTTATTTTCGCGTTTTTTCATCAAAATTGCTCAAAAATTAACTCTGTTTAATCGCTTTCAAACCTACTCTCTAAGGGTTTTTCGGGGTGCTGAACACGAATCTGAAGTCCTTTTTTCGATAAAACGCTTCCTTCATGGTTATTTTCGCGTTTTTTCATCAAAATTGCTCAAAAATTAACTCTGTTTAATCGCTTTCAAACCTACTCTCTAAGGGTTTTTCGGGGTGCTGAACACGAATCTGAAGTCCTTTTTTCGATAAAACGCTTCCTTCATGGTTATTTTCGCGTTTTTTCATCAAAATTGCTCAAAAATTAACTCTGTTTAATCGCTTTCAAACCTACTCTCTAAGGGGTTTTTCGGGGTGCTGAACACGAATCTGAAGTCCTTTTTTCGATAAAACGCTTCCTTCATGGTTATTTTCGCGTTTTTTCATCAAAATTGCTCAAAAATTAACTCTGTTTAATCGCTTTCAAACCTACTCTCTAAGGGTTTTTCGGGGTGCTGAACACGAATCTGAAGTCCTTTTTTCGATAAAACGCTTCCTTCATGGTTATTTTCGCGTTTTTTCATCAAAATTGCTCAAAAATTAACTCTGTTTAATCGCTTTCAAACCTACTCTCTAGGGGTTTTTCGGGGTGCTGAACACGAATCTGAAGTCCTTTTTTCGATAAAACGCTTCCTTCATGGTTATTTTCGCGTTTTTTCATCAAAATTGCTCAAAAATTAACTCTGTTTAATCGCTTTCAAACCTACTCTCTAAGGGTTTTTCGGGGTGCTGAACACGAATCTGAAGTCCTTTTTTCGATAAAACGCTTCCTTCATGGTTATTTTCGCGTTTTTTCATCAAAATTGCTCAAAAATTAACTCTGTTTAATCGCTTTCAAACCTACTCTCTAAGGGGTTTTTCGGGGTGCTGAACACGAATCTGAAGTCCTTTTTTCGATAAAACGCTTCCTTCATGGTTATTTTCGCGTTTTTTCATCAAAATTGCTCAAAAATTAACTCTGTTTAATCGCTTTCAAACCTACTCTCTAAGGGGTTTTTCGGGGTGCTGAACACGAATCTGAAGTCCTTTTTTCGATAAAACGCTTCCTTCATGGTTATTTTCGCGTTTTTTCATCAAAATTGCTCAAAAATTAACTCTGTTTAATCGCTTTCAAACCTACTCTCTAAGGGGTTTTCGGGGTGCTGAACACGAATCTGAAGTCCTTTTTTCGATAAAACGCTTCCTTCATGGTTATTTTCGCGTTTTTTCATCAAAATTGCTCAAAAATTAACTCTGTTTAATCGCTTTCAAACCTACTCTCTAAGGGGTTTTTCGGGGTGCTGAACACGAATCTGAAGTCCTTTTTTCGATAAAACGCTTCCTTCATGGTTATTTTCGCGTTTTTTCATCAAAATTGCTCAAAAATTAACTCTGTTTAATCGCTTTCAAACCTACTCTCTAAGGGGTTTTTCGGGGTGCTGAACACGAATCTGAAGTCCTTTTTTCGATAAAACGCTTCCTTCATGGTTATTTTCGCGTTTTTTCATCAAAATTGCTCAAAAATTAACTCTGTTTAATCGCTTTCAAACCTACTCTCTAAGGGGTTTTTCGGGGTGCTGAACACGAATCTGAAGTCCTTTTTTCGATAAAACGCTTCCTTCATGGTTATTTTCGCGTTTTTTCATCAAAATTGCTCAAAAATTAACTCTGTTTAATCGCTTTCAAACCTACTCTCTAAGGGGTTTTCGGGGTGCTGAACACGAATCTGAAGTCCTTTTTTCGATAAAACGCTTCCTTCATGGTTATTTTCGCGTTTTTTCATCAAAATTGCTCAAAAATTAACTCTGTTTAATCGCTTTCAAACCTACTCTCTAAGGGGTTTTTCGGGGTGCTGAACACGAATCTGAAGTCCTTTTTTCGATAAAACGCTTCCTTCATGGTTATTTTCGCGTTTTTTCATCAAAATTGCTCAAAAATTAACTCTGTTTAATCGCTTTCAAACCTACTCTCTAAGGGGTTTTTCGGGGTGCTGAACACGAATCTGAAGTCCTTTTTTCGATAAAACGCTTCCTTCATGGTTATTTTCGCGTTTTTTCATCAAAATTGCTCAAAAATATTTTCGCGTTTTTTCATCAAAATTGCTCAAAAATTAACTCTGTTTAATCGCTTTCAAACCTACTCTCTAAGGGGTTTTCGGGGTGCTGAACACGAATCTGAAGTCCTTTTTTCGATAAAACGCTTCCTTCATGGTTATTTTCGCGTTTTTTCATCAAAATTGCTCAAAAATTAACTCTGTTTAATCGCTTTCAAACCTACTCTCTAAGGGGTTTTCGGGGTGCTGAACACGAATCTGAAGTCCTTTTTTCGATAAAACGCTTCCTTCATGGTTATTTTCGCGTTTTTTCATCAAAATTGCTCAAAAATTAACTCTGTTTAATCGCTTTCAAACCTACTCTCTAAGGGGTTTTTCGGGGTGCTGAACACGAATCTGAAGTCCTTTTTTCGATAAAACGCTTCCTTCATGGTTATTTTCGCGTTTTTTCATCAAAATTGCTCAAAAATTAACTCTGTTTAATCGCTTTCAAACCTACTCTCTAAGGGGTTTTTCGGGGTGCTGAACACGAATCTGAAGTCCTTTTTTCGATAAAACGCTTCCTTCATGGTTATTTTCGCGTTTTTTCATCAAAATTGCTCAAAAATTAACTCTGTTTAATCGCTTTCAAACCTACTCTCTAAGGGGTTTTTCGGGGTGCTGAACACGAATCTGAAGTCCTTTTTTCGATAAAACGCTTCCTTCATGGTTATTTTCGCGTTTTTTCATCAAAATTGCTCAAAAATTAACTCTGTTTAATCGCTTTCAAACCTACTCTCTAAGGGGTTTTTCGGGGTTTAATCGCTTTCAAACCTACTCTCTAAGGGGTTTTTCGGGGTGCTGAACACGAATCTGAAGTCCTTTTTTCGATAAAACGCTTCCTTCATGGTTATTTTCGCGTTTTTTCATCAAAATTGCTCAAAAATTAACTCTGTTTAATCGCTTTCAAACCTACTCTCTAAGGGGTTTTCGGGGTGCTGAACACGAATCTGAAGTCCGTTTTTCGATAAAACGCTTCCTTCATGGTTATTTTCGCGTTTTTTCATCAAAATTGCTCAAAAATTAACTCTGTTTAATCGCTTTCAAACCTACTCTCTAAGGGGTTTTTCGGGGTGCTGAACACGAATCTGAAGTCCTTTTTTTCGATAAAACGCTTCCTTCATGGTTATTTTCGCGTTTTTTCATCAAAATTGCTCAAAAATTAACTCTGTTTAATCGCTTTCAAACCTACTCTCTAAGGGGTTTTTCGTTATTTTCGCGTTTTTTCATCAAAATTGCTCAAAAATTAACTCTGTTTAATCGCTTTCAAACCTACTCTCTAAGGGGTTTTTCGGGGTGCTGAACACGAATCTGAAGTCCTTTTTTCGATAAAACGCTTCCTTCATGGTTATTTTCGCGTTTTTTCATCAAAATTGCTCAAAAATTAACTCTGTTTAATCGCTTTCAAACCTACTCTCTAAGGGGTTTTTCGGGGTGCTGAACACGAATCTGAAGTCCTTTTTTCGATAAAACGCTTCCTTCATGGTTATTTTCGCGTTTTTTCATCAAAATTGCTCAAAAATTAACTCTGTTTAATCGCTTTCAAACCTACTCTCTAAGGGGTTTTTCGGGGTGCTGAACACGAATCTGAAGTCCTTTTTTTCGATAAAACGCTTCCTTCATGGTTATTTTCGCGTTTTTTCATCAAAATTGCTCAAAAATTAACTCTGTTTAATCGCTTTCAAACCTACTCTCTAAGGGGTTTTTCGGGGTGCTGAACACGAATCTGAAGTCCGTTTTTCGATAAAACGCTTCCTTCATGGTTATTTTCGCGTTTTTTCATCAAAATTGCTCAAAAATTAACTCTGTTTAATCGCTTTCAAACCTACTCTCTAAGGGGTTTTTCGGGGTGCTGAACACGAATCTGAAGTCCGTTTTTCGATAAAACGCTTCCTTCATGGTTATTTTCGCGTTTTTTCATCAAAATTGCTCAAAAATTAACTCTGTTTAATCGCTTTCAAACCTACTCTCTAAGGGGTTTTTTCGGGGTGCTGAACACGAATCTGAAGTCCGTTTTTCGATAAAACGCTTCCTTCATGGTTATTTTCGCGTTTTTTCATCAAAATTGCTCAAAAATTAACTCTGTTTAATCGCTTTCAAACCTACTCTCTAAGGGGGTTTAACTCTGTTTAATCGCTTTCAAACCTACTCTCTAAGGGGTTTTTTGGGGTGCTGAAACGAATCTGAAGTCCTTTTT